>CAUJNA010002190.1:140042-205042 GCA_963377175.1 Effrenium voratum | reverse complement strand
CAGGCAGGCAGGCAGGCAGACAGATAGACAGACAGGCAGACAGACAGACTCTCAGAGAGAGAGAGAGAGAGAAATGCAAAAAAACTATAACAAGCAAGCAAGCAAGCAAGCAAGCAAACAAACAAACAAACAAACAAATGGCAATAGCAGTAGTGATGACAGTCAGACTCACAATGATAGCAAACAAAGAAGAGGAGGAATTCACACCAAGATACGTGACACCGGCATAAACAACCCGAGCAAACGGCTCCACAATGAGAAAAACGCATATCACGATAACACAGAGTTCACCTCGCGACAATCATGCGTCACTCCGGCATTTTCACAGAACCCACCCCATCGCCCACGCCTGGCGAAGCTTCCATAAGCATTGGTCCATCGCTGGCCAGGTGGCTCCCCCCTCCCCCCTTCAAATCACTGTACCATTACATCCTGAAGGGAAACTGGAATGAAACCCTTTCGGTCACTGTTGAGTGTGTTTCTTTGTCTTCTTGTCGACTTGTCTTTCTGGAGCCCTCATTTTGACAACCGGCCGAAGAGGAGCAAATGACAGACCGGCCATGACAGACTGACTGACGGACTGGTGCAACCAAAGCAATGAGTAACCCAAGCAAAGCCAGCACTAATCGGCTTACCCCTGGTTGGTGTCTTGGATTGGTGGTTGGAGGTTAAGTGCTCCCTTCTTCGGGAAAGAAAAAGCACGGCCAAACACCCCACAAAGCTTCCCGTTTTCCCTTTCAACATCACCGCGACAGCAAACGTCAAACTGGCAACCAAATCATACAGGAAAAACACAAAAACTACAGGGAAGCCCGGCCAGTCCAAAGCATGCGTGGCTGTTGAAAGCTGGCCCCAAGGCGGCTGTCGGCAACCCTTGAACATCGAAACCACTTCCTACCGAGTGGATCTTTTGCTGGGCTTTCGACCCAGAACATATGGTTGTGGGTCAAAAATAGGTGCCCAAAAATGGAATCCTGTAAATGGACTCAAGGACTACAACGTACGGTCCCCTGGATTTATTTTGACCCATACCCATATCAGTCTGTTCACTGGCTACTTCCTCCCCTGCAAGGTTTGCACACCTTCCCGGGCCGCAAAACCGGGCGCGCCTTTTTGTGAACCCTGGCTGCGCGGCCCGCCTTGAAACAGGCGGCGGGCGCCGGGAGGCCCGCAGACGCCCGAAGCAAAAGGCACTCCAAGCGAGGTTGCCACGCGCAATCAACCGATTCTAGGTCCTCCAGTAGAGAGGTTAGAATAAGGTTACCAACTTCTTTTTTTTGTAGTCTACTTTAGTAGGGGAACCCTCCCCCAACAAAGAAACGGCTAGCTGAGGGACCTAGCCTTTTTGAGGGGGGCTTCAGGACTTCAGGAGGTCCCCGATGAGAGAAGCCCAGTTGAAACCATGCCAGAAGCTGGCAGATCTCCTTTGGGAAAATCCGCGTCAAGTTGGGTCGGTTTCTTTCGAGGTTCTTCTACTTCTTCCCAACGCATGATGTTACCTTCAGGTTCCGCCCCACCCGCTAAAATGCATGCGGCCAAGAACGCAGCAAAACTAAAGGACATATCAAAACCAGTCAAAGCTACCTAGGAGGCAACAACAACAAACAACCAAAGCACGTGCCAAGACTGAGAGCATGTGAAAAATGTTCTAAGTCTAACATCAAAGTCTTCGTTGGCCAACCCTGCAGGACCGCCCATCTGCGCTCTTCAAAGCGCGTTGCGGCGCGGCGAACGAGTGCCGCGTGCCCTCACAGAGCGCCGGTGCCCTTGCGGCCCTTGTGGGATCGCAGCAGCCAGCGAACCTCGTCCTACATCTGTTGCTGCGGCAGTAGGGAGTCAACAGGATTGCTGGAATGAACCTATGGAGCCCCAAAAAAATCGAAGCTTTAAGACGATGGTTCGTAGGGGTGGTTGTCTCGCTCTCGGCATTGTGGCGGGGGGCACCCTCTGCCCCTTGCAACAAAATCCTTAAATCCTTCGTAGAAATCATACTACAACCCCAGCCTCACGAGTCCAAGTCCATGCGGAACCCGCAACAAACGACACAGCACCTCACCAAAGGCAAACTGACCAACCGTTTCCCGGCCCAGGTGATATCAATCATGACGTCTGAAAAGGACATGCTTTCACTTCTCTTCTTGAGTGGGTTGGTCCAAAAAGTCCCTGGTCTTGTCAAACACCGCTAAATCTTGCCAAAAAGCGACTAAGTTGAGCAAGCACCTGGTGAAAAAATCACCCCTACCAAGTTGAAGTGCCGAAACGGTGATGATGTGTAGAACCACCGACAAAGAAATTACAGCTGGACCCGGCCCCAGCGCGATCTCTGTCCTTCTTTGCAAAGTCCAGCGGGGTGCATCCCTGCGTGTTGGTGGCGTTGGCGTCGGCGCCTTGCCTCAAACCGAAAGGATGCGGAGTGAAAACTCCTTAGGGCTGATCATGAGTCATGAGGGCCCCCGCCCGAAATGGCAGGGATGTCACACCATGTGCTCCCAAGTTGAAGGTTGAAGATTCAGCCTTCGGGAATACATCTTTGTCTATCAGGAGTTGACATCATGCCGGAGCATGTTGACTAAGGAAATGTGGCATGCAGGTTGCTCTTTCCCGGCCGTATGATTCATTGAGCACTGGATGAATCAAAGCAGGCCGGGCCAAGGTGGCACACCGGCCCTGCTTAGGGGGAAGGCGCGCCCACACACAATACACAAACCATGAGAGCTTTGGCACATGAAATTCATGGATACAGGTGGTCCATAGGATGCCCCCAAGCAGCTTTCAACAAAGTACATCATTGTCAGGCGCCACGTTCAATGAAAACACACAGCTCCCCCCCGCGACCCCACTCCCAAGAGAAGCTCTCAGCAGCGGTCAGGAATGTTCTGAGCCCGGGCTTAGGTCGTGAGGTCTCCGGCCCTTCCATTCATGCGTAGCACGCGGAAATCCAACAATGAGCCCGGAAAATGCACTCGCTTCCAGTGGGCCTGGGAGAAGTGCACCTTTGCGGGGGAAATTCGGGTCGTCCCTTAATGCGGCGAACATGTTGTCAGTTGCCCCTGTGACGGGTCACCGACACCCGCTGGATGCCAAGAATGACCTGAAAATGGGCGTCTTCTTGGGGCGCGGGGAAGTGGCTAAAAAATATTGATTGGCAATGCCTGCTTGCAAATCAACCTAGAACTCAGAGAAGAAGTCCACAAAAGGAGATCCCTCTAAAAATGCAGTTTTTGTTGCTCCACGTTGGGGGGTCCATCCCAGCAGTGTGCTTCTTAAAACCTGCAAAGAAGAACAGGATACCCTAGTCAAGGATTGTCGTAGGTAAGCTCGTGCTATCCAGGTGAGCTCCTTGCAGCTGTTGGAAACACAGGGACTCTCAAGCCAAAAGCGGCAACATCCGGCTTCCGCATGCGTGGCAAAGCACTAGATCTCCTTCGCTGGAGGGCGCTTCCAAAATCCAGCCCTGTGGGCAGTAGAGCTATGGGTAAAACTTGTTGTTGCCCAATAGGACATGTGGTTGGTGCGAAATGTGGGAGTCCCCCGCGTATCCCTGTCAGACAGACCAAAGACCTCGGGATATTTTCACCAAAGCTCATACAAAAGGTGATTGCCCGTGGCGCCAGGAAGAATGTGCATGTTCGTCCCGAAGTGCTCATTAAGCCAACCAGCGCAAACCACCATACCCCTCCCAAAAAATATAACACTGGCGACCAATTTAGAGCGCATCGAGGCGGAGAAAGGAGAGGCAAGGCAACCAGCCGACCGCATCCCGTTGATTTCTTCCATCTTGCCAGCTTTCCTTTGCTTCCAAGATTGCCACCTTTGTCCCCGTTTGAACCCCCTTTCAACCCCCGTTCCGTGCCCTGCTCCCCCGATCCTCAGACCCTGTGACCCTCCGACCCAAGCCCTTACGCCAAAACGCTGCAGCAAGAGCCCGGCGAGCTCAACATCCCCGAGCTTCACCGCCAGATGCAACGGGGTCTCCCCGTCCTCGGTGAATCGAATGGCCAAACCTCCGCGACCATGGCCCTGGCTCAAGTCCTGCTCTGTCTTTTCCAATTCGCCATGCAGCCCATGACCATCCATACCAACTCCAAGCAACAGAGTTCTTCCACCATGGCAAATACACTTCTTCACCCAACTATTGCGCGGAAATCTGCAAAAGGGCAGTTTCTTTGGGCCTCCCAATTGAAACAATCACAGGGAGAGTACCCCCAAACAAATTGATGGGGGGTTCTACAGCGATGTTTAAAGGATACACCCGAAACCACAAGGGCATCCTCTCAATCAGCTGGTGAAGGTAGTTGCTCCACTGGCCCAAATGCATCTAACCATGGACACTTGCGTTCGGGCCATGGGTCGTAGTCCCGGCTGTTCACGTCGCTTTGCCAGGCCAAAAGCACCTGGCAGGCTCACAGCACCCGCCAATGCAAAACACATTGACCTTTGGTTCTACCAACGCAGTTGCAATGGATCTGGGCCTTTCTGCAACCCCCATTAAACAAAGTAATTAGTAGAACCGTCTACTAGAATCGATCTCCCTCCTATATCCCCCCCACCCCCCCCCAAAAAAAAGAAAAAAACGCAAACAACCAGCAAAATAACCCATTCAGGATCCCAAACATTCTGCCTTTCAAGACTTCCCGCCCTTTAAACAAGAAAAGGACAAGTTTTCCCGGTGGGTTTTCAGCCCCTGGTCATCCCTGAAGATGGACCCGCACCCTACAGGGTCCTCCATCTACAGGCCCCTCCCCTGCCACCCCCCCCCCCCCCGCAAAGGCGACCCTGCAGCTTTCTAAAGTCCCATGCCAATCTGTAGGGCTGCGTAAACTTGTCAGCCACACCCGCTGGCCAAAAAACCTGCCCCTCTGCCAGACCTTCTCTCTTAATCCGAGGGAAAAGTCGAAAGGGACCCTTTAATGTTTGCCACAAACTCTAAAACTCCAGGTGGATGAACAAGGGGGCTGTTTCCCTTTCAGTGGGAATCCTTCACTTTTGCGAGACAGGAACACGACAAAAAATCGGGTCTTGGAGGCCTGAGAGGGTAGGGCTTGTGGTACTGAGTGAAGTTGGTGGCCGATGTTCAGCGAAAACGTCCTGCACACCACAAACCACGGACGAGGTCGGGAACGTGACAAACCCGCGCCTGAACCACCTCCAACTCCGCATAGCCCCCAGGAACCACGTGCAGCGCGCTCCTAGGCTCCCCGAAAGGAATGCACCTCCCAAATGCAAGCCGATTTGGGAGGTCCCATCAAGAGCCGCCAATTTTTGGGATGTGTCCTTTAAGGAACCCTGCCGCAGCCAAGGGGAAATACCCACCTGGCCCTCCCTACGTGCCAACAACATCGCCCCCTTAATAAATGCAAATCTAACCGTGTGTGGTTTTTGTATAGATGAGGAGCACCCAAAAACTCCCGCGCCAAAAAGCCTACAACTCGGGGGGGGTATAGATGCAAGACCCCTTTCCTCAGCTCTCTGGATGAGCTAAACAATGCCCGGGCCATTTCGAAGGGCGACGCATGGCGACGCGTTGAACCCTGGCCATCAGGCAAACTCCACAACTCCATCTCAAAATGCAATGGCGGGGGTTTACGCTAGGCCAGCAGAATGCCAACAAAAAGGTCTGAAGAGGCCTCTCCAGCTTATGAATCCAGAAACTTAATCAGGTCATGCAAAACAAGACAAGCAAAATCAAACCTTGCAACTTGCACAACTAGTCATCCCTCTGAGTTTGAGCCCCTGAAAAATAGTCATATGGGATTCGCTTGTTCTGCAAAATTCCGCCCTGAAACCGCCCCCTTGAAACCCGCCCAAACATAGGTGTCCTTTTTAGGAAAACAGATGGCCTTGGCAGTTGATTGAACCAGGCAAGCCAGGGCTCTATCTTTCAACCAAATCAACCAAAAAGGACGCCTATGCACCCAAATCGGCGCCGAAGGCGCTCGCCGTCGTTGGACACCGCCCGCAGGTCCGCGCCCCGCCGCAGCAGCGCCTCCACCAGCTGCCCGTCCCCCCAGCGCGCCGCCTGCGGCCGGGGGCCGGGGGCCGGGGGCTCAACCGAGGGAACCCACGAGCCTCGCAAGTGGCCAAGTTGGCCGAGTAGAGGTCCGACTTGTCATCTACCACTCACACGGTCTTTCCGGAAAAAGAAGAAAAAAAACGGCTTTTTTGGTTTGCCACTCAAATGGTCTTTCCGAAAAGCTTAGAAAGTCCAGGAACTCAGGAAGTTGATGCTGACCTGCTGCTCCAGCCTGGGCTCCTGTGCTGCGCTACCCCTTGTCTGCTTTCAAGAGATGCACAATATTCCAGTTGCTCAAACTGTTGGAGAGTTTCCCTTTAAAACCAAACAGACAGACGCCGCTAAATGGACAAACTGGAAGTAAGTTGGAAGATTGTTTGGGTCAAAGTGCTGTGCACTTCCGTGTTTGTTGGTGCAGAGGGTGCGAGCAGCAACCTGAAAACACAACTATTTACAACTGCGAAAACCCCAATCAGCAATGACCTATGAACAGGCTGGCTTCAACCTCACTGGATCCAACCCACCAAACCCTAACCTTTTTTCTCCAGGTTGAAGGGAATGCCAGTTGAAGCCCCGTACTCTAACACGGAACTACTCAAAACGTATCCCTGAAATAGCCATCTTCCATTTTGTTTGTTTCCCACACACCTTTGGCCCTCCGGGCCCTCCGCGAGCTCCCCGCCTCATGGAGGGGCCGCCAGCCGTCGTTGTCCGCGAGGGTCACCGAGGCGCCCCAGCTCAGAATCAGCTCGCAGAGCTCCAAGTCCTCAGGATCCGAGTTCTCGCTTCGGCTCGCTGGGTGATCTGAGAGAAGAGGGGAACAACCCTTTGGGGAACCACCCTCTAGCTACCAACTTGTTTTTTTTTTTCTGTCGTCTATTTTTGTGGGGGAACAACCCTCCCCCCCCAAAAAAAAACAAAACCGGTCAAAGTGCAATACTGGGGGACCTAGGCTCGCTGGGTGGCCCCAGCTTCTTGAGGCTCACTTCCGCGGGCGGATCCCGAAAAAAATGGTTGTTTAAGCGGTGGATCCCGAAAAAGTGTTTAGAGCCCAACTCAAAAAGTTTGAAGTCCAGGAACTCAGGGAGTGAGTTGGGGTTAGGAAAGCCATGGAGAAGACCACGAAATTCTTAGGGTGCGTTGGGAAACCAAAGGGAGAAGCGATGAAATCCCCTGACAAGAAGCCAAAGATGGGTCGCTGGGTTTCTCCTGTCGGATTGATCAGTCTTTTTGCCGGTGAGTGCCACAAAAACCGCAACACTGTTGGAGGCAGAGTGGAAATTGAGGGAGCTCTTGGAAAATGGAGACAAGATGTTGCTTTAGCTTGCGGCTTCCTTCGAGGGGGGAAACTCACATGTTGTGGTATCCAACGATTACGCTGGTTTTTGCTTTTGGCGTGTCCCACAGGGCAATCTCCGCATCTCCTTTGGGGGAAACATCTTTCAAACGAAATCCGTGGCGGCTCTCGGCAAAATTCCAGGGGCGCCTGAAAGGGGGGTTTCCCGCACCAAGAGTAATTCATGCCGAGAGCCTCTCACAGATGCAACCTCTTTCCGGGGCCCGGGAATGGTATTTAGCACTGGCAGTCTCTTCCTTGCTCTTGCGAAGAGCAAAAGCCACAGAAAAACTTGCCCATGTCTTGAGGGGACTCGCTCCTTTTCTTGAGTCAATGTCCAAGGCCACGATCTATCCCCCACAGGGATCCATTTTCTGACAACCCCAAAGTGGACTGAAACCCGGGATTTCCCCAAAAAAGGGAAACCCCTAAATTTCGCCTACCTTGGGGTAGTCCCAAAAAAGGGAACCTTGATATCCCCCAAAAAAAAAAATCCGCCAAGCTTCGCCGAAGCGAGCGGCCTTGTGCAAGGGGCTCTCCCCATCGCCGTCCTCCGGAAAAAGGCCGGCCAATCGACCTGGGTCCTTACCCTAGGTCCTCCAGAAGAGAGGTAAGGCTACCATCTTTTTGCGGTAGTCTATTCTAGTAGGGGAACCCTCCCCCAAAAAGGGTAAAAGGGCACTACTGGGGAACCCATTTGCTGGTCCCTCGCAGAAAAAAAATAGCATCCCACACGGAAACTCAAGCCGGGAGGTCTATGTTGACCCGGAATCTAAGTAAGAACCCCTCCTGTAAAAAAAGTGGTCGGAAGCCCCGCTAAAAGGGGACCCCGATCAAAATCAACCAGGGTTTATTCATCCGGGGGTCCCATGATTAAGAACCGCCCAAAGGAAACATTCTCACTTCTCGAGCCGGTTGGTGATAGAAACCATGGGCGGTTTGCCTACTGAAATTGGAAAGTCCAGAAATTGGGGAAAGTGAGAACGAGCGTGTCCTCTTTTCACTGGACACAAATGTCCAGACAAGGGATCACAGTCAAATTGCTTGCGGAACACGATTTGCCAATCAGAGCTGCTTCTTATTCCTGCGTCAGGACAGTCAATGACCCTTATGCAGGAAGCAACAAACCCGTCCATCCATTCAGCAACTACCCTTTCCCAACCAAAGCCAGAGGAGGGGTGTTTGCCTCTCTTGGAGCAAGCCACCACGTCAGCTCCAAGGGAAACTCGTTTGGTGGAAAGTGGACATGGACATTTCAGAAACAGCCTGGGGGTCTGAGACCTTTGCAGAGGCTTGAGCCAAGAATGGAGTGCTCTTCCATCACCCATCCCCAGCTTATGAGTTAGACTCTGGAGGGTGGGAATGGGTCCCTTGCCCTGGGTCCCATCTAGATATGGGCCATGCCTCACCAAAATATAAATGTTCCACAAGAATGTCTCCCCCTGGCCATGTCTCACAAACAATGGTCCACAAGAATATGCGTCCCCCTGCAAAAACCATGTTCCACACCACTGTCCCTCCCCCCTCAAATCCGCTGCCGGTTTCCGCCTCCCCCCCCCCCCCCGCGGGGTCTCCTGGAGGTTCACGTTGGCCTTCTGCAGCAACAGCACGGAGCAGACTGGCACGTGACCGTTGGCCGACGCCAGGTGCAAACCCGTGCGCTGCTTCGCCTCCCCGCACGCATCGCCTCGGGGCGAAAGGGGACATGGGGGAAATGGGGGAAATGGGGGAAATGGGGGAAATGGGGAAAATGTGGGAAATTGGGGAAATGTGGAAAATTGGGGAAATGTGGAAAATTGGGGAAATGGGGGAAATGGGGGGAAATGCCCCTTGCTAACCTTCATCTACCCGGGTTTTGATTGTGGCTCACATGGGGGAATGGAGTGGCCCAAAACCCGGGAATTAAATAGGGGGGTCCCTCCATGTCCCTCCAACAGTCATTGCCCCTACTAAGCGACTTGCAAAGCCCAGCGGTTGACCCTGACTGACTAATGCTCATCGAAGTAGGTTCTCCTATGAATCTAGGGGGTAATGGGGGGGGAAATGGCCCTGACTCACTGACTGACCAGTGCTGACTCTAAGTAGAACATTTTTTTTAATGAATACAGTCTAGCGGGGTAAATGGGAGGGGGGTGGCCCGAACCAAGCTGCCAGCAGTGATGCGGTTCACCCTGACTCACTGACTATTGCTGAACCCCCTACTAAACGGCTTGCGGCTCACCTACTGTATTTGACGCCACGGTTGTTGTTTTGGGAGGATGGTTCTTGTTGCGTTTGCTGTTGCTTTGCAGAAGCCCATTCATGCAAGACTCTGCCTCTGACTGGTTCATTATTCATCCCACTGAAAAACGGCACGTCCCCGCTTGACTGACGCGGTCCACAGTTTCGAGCATGTGCGTGCGTGTTTGTGTGTGTGTGTGTCATTCCTTTGCCAGACACTGACCAACGTAGCGTTCTGTTTAGCCGATCCAAGGAATCACGAGCCCACCGGGCCCACCGGGCCCACCGACCGGCTTCTTAGAGGCTTTGCTTGGACCCTCGGAAAAGCAGAGGCTGTGGCAACCACCCCTTTAAACATACCCGGCTCACATTTGCCCACAGGGTGATGTTCAAAAACCACCAAGAGGGAAATATTTAGAGGAAACCCTGGCTGCTCCACTTACACTTGGATGAAAGTTGCTAGCACCACTCCATTTGGGCTTAGTTATTTCTTTAACGCGCCGGCTCTTTACCCTGATGTGGCGGTCTGAACGAGAAATGCCTGGGTTCATGGCTGGAAGCTGCCACAATCATTCGCCGCGGCCTTTACTGGGCCCCAAAGATGCGGATTCAAAACTCCATTGGATTCACAAGATCAGCTCATCGTTCTCTTCAAACCCAGCCGCTTTCGACTTTCTGGGGTAACAAACGCTCTTCCCTACCTTTGGTCAGAATCATGTCCGTAAAGGTCATCGTCATTTTAGCAAAACTTTCAACCGTATCCTTAGATCCAGCCTCTTTATTGACGTGATCGGCCTCCAGCCAACCTGCGCCATCGCCTTTGTGTTCAGGGGGGGGGGGGGTCCTCAAAATCGTCGCCTGCCCTCTGGTGTTTTCCTGACCGGCCACAGCGGGTACCCTCAGGAAGATTGTGCGTGACCGTGTGGACATCCGGGTCCATTTTGCAACCTCTTCTCTTTGGCTGTTTTCTCGCACCCTCCCGAAGCCCAAACACCCCAGCAAAAAACAAATAACAACGCACGCCCCCGCTTTCTGTTTGCTTGTTTGTTTGTTTGTTTGCTTGCTTTTTGTTTTGTTTTGTTTTCCGATTTTTTTGCCGGAGGCGCATGCGGCGCCGGCTTGCAGGAGCAACTCCACCACCTGCCATTGGCCGTTGCTTGGCTGCCCAAACTTTGGTTTTTCGGCAGCCATGGGTTCGACCCGTGGTCAATAGCCCCTGGTTCTTTGTCCCTAGTCACTACCCCCAAATAGATGCTATTCAAATCGTTGCTTCGGATCGAGGTTCTACATTGCCCGAAAATATGCTGCTAGTCCCTCCCACGTTGCCATGGCAGCTGTTGGGCGAGCGGCCTTCACAGCCAATGTGATAAACAAGCGCTGCGTCGAGTCTTACTTGGGAAGCTCTACTTGACATACGCCCGGTGCAACAAGTTAACCTTTGCTGGTTCGAAGGGCAAAGGAACCCAAAAAGCAAAACATAAGCCAAAGCCTGCAGGCTTTACACAACTTCGCCTTGCAAACCGGCAACGCAGCGCAAATTGGATGTGTTTCCCAAGCCGCAGGGTGGCTCCAAAGACCCGACTTCTTTGCATATTTCTTGGGGGTCAGAGCAATGGAAGCCGATGACGAACACTTCTTGGGGTTCTTTTCGGAGCTCGGGCCAACACACCCTGGGTCAGGTTTCAACCCCCCGCCCACCCCAACATTGATGTGCTTTGCCAATTAGAGCAACGTATTCTCCATCTCCGCGTATGTTCTTCAACTTGAACATGCTGTGCTACTTGCGCCCAACGCACAATGCCAAACTCCTGACTTGGTAAAAGGTTCAATTTCCCGTCAGTACGTACCACCTAATCATTAGGACCTAATCCCTTGGTTTCAGACCAGTGCTTGGATTCTGCGCCAGGTTTTCTGACCAAAACAATGTTCCCCTTGTTGCAAAAAAAACGGTGAGTTCATGGAGAAAAAAACCAAACATGTTCACCTTGTTCCACAAAAAACGGAGAGAAAAACAAAACAAAACAAACAAAATGGCACAAGAAACCGGCGAGTGTTCGGTCCGGCGATGCGGCAAAAGGACTTCGACGTCGCTCCTCGCCTCGCCTCCTGGTGCCCTTCCTGCGCCGCGAGGTGCAGCGCCTGGTGCCCGTTGTCGTCCGCCTCCGAGGGTGCGGCCGCCGCCTGCAGCAGCAGCTGCACGCACTCCGCGTGGCCCTGCCTCGCGGTTGCGGTTGCGGGCGGTTGCGAGCGAGGAGGCGGTTGCGAGTGGTTGCGAGTGGGGAGCCGGCCGCTTGCCCAAAGTTGTCATTGGAAGCCGTGTGTTGAGTACCCAGAGGGTCCAAGTACCTTCTAAGGAGGTACTTAGACCCCCTTTTTACCCCCACAAAAGCCATCCTCATGAGGTACTTGGATTTTGTGGGGTAGAAACTCTTTGCTGAAAAATGAGCCTGACTCGAAATCAAGATGGGGGGGGGTTCTCCGACCCTCTGGTCAATGGTCTTAAAGGAGAGTCGAAACGAAATGTCCCAAAATGTCCCAAACTGAAGCAATTTGGGTGCTCAGACTGTGCACCTCTAAGTTTCGAACCTTGTCTTGGTGGCTATTGCTTTTCCCCCTCAAAGGGAAAAAAAGACAAGAAGCTTAGCTTGCAAATCAGTGGGAAAACAATCACTCCCAAACAGTGAAAGGGTCAAAACCCCAAAACCCAACCCAGCACTCCTTCCCTTCCATGAACAAAATGGGGTGTGAATGGTCTTTCTTGGGGTCACAAGCCTTCGGTTTCCCCAAAGGCCCCTATGGCTTCCTATGGAACTCGAAAGGAGTTCTCCAACCGGGCAGTTGCTTGGACGACTCTCACGGAAAGCACTTTTGGTACTTGCTATGTTGTTTATGCCCCTGACAATCACCCTCAACCGTACGGCCTGGTTTTCTCCAAACCATGGGTCATAACCTATGCTTCCATTTTGGGGCGGATGAAGAGCCATGTACCACCATTTTTGATGTTCACCAGGGGTAGTCAGTCATAACCCACTTACTATGGTTGTAGGTTTTCCGGAGTGAGGGAACAAAGGCAGGGGTTAGCAACCAGCAACTCCCCAAGCACCGCGCCCCTCAGCCTCCCCCAGGAGTCGTGCCAAGGGGCTTAGCGGCCAGGTGCAATGGGCAGGTGCCGTCCACATCGTGTTGGTTCAAAGCGGCTGCGCCCTGCTGCATCACCTCGTTGCTTCAAAGCCCTAGCCTTTGGCTTCCCGGATGTCCCCTTCATTTGATCCCGGCCCTGCCAACTTTGTCCGATCCAGTTGTTGAAAAGGCTCCGCTACTTTGGCTAGACAAGCTTCCAGGAGAAAACTGCAACCACCTTTGTGTGGGGATGCATTTTTATGCATTTGTCCAACTTCCCAGTCATAGGAAGCTAATTGACTTTAAGGGGAATCCACCCGCAATCAATGAAAACAAAACCACCATCACTACCAGTTTCCACTACAGTCTATAGTAGAAATCTCGGAAGCCGCCATATGAACACTAAAGCAGGAAGCTCCAACTGGTTACCTGCAAAAAAGGCCTGGGAACGAGCCTCAGGGAAAGGTACCACACGCCACGAGTGGCCAAACAAAAATGCTAAACTCAACCTCCGAAACCAGGAACCCAAGGGGACACATGGTGCGCATAACCAGTCTATAACCGTGTAACCCCGACAAAGAGCTGCCTTTGTTGTTTACAATAAATACCCAACACCTGGGATTGTCAAGAAATCCCCAAAGCCTTTGGCCTACACGCTCGTCTTAAACCCCCGGACCGCCCATCCATGGGCCCATGGGCCGACCAACTCGATCGCCGGACCTCGCCCGGACCTCAGCTTCCTTCGCGTGGAGCCCGGTGGCTTGGAGGTGCTAGCACTGGCTTCGAAAGGAGCCGAGGCCTAGATAGCCAAGTTGCGATCTTCTATTCTTTTCTCAGTCACTGTTGCCGGTTTTTGGGGTGAAGTGAATGACAAAAAGCAGCAACTGGTGATCCAGGAAGGCTCAAATATCCCAAACCACCCATCCGAACCACCAACTCGGTGGTAGCTGAGGACGCGAAACCGCGTCCGTCCAACCGCATGCGCCTGCTGCAGGCACGCCAGGTCGCCCTTCTCGGCAGCGTCCTGCACGGCCTGGCTGAAGCCTCGCGGGGTGAGAAAACGTTGGTTTAGCGCAGGGGGATTTTACCCAAAATGACGGAAACCCCGAAATAACAAAAAACCCCAGCTAAGGGTACCAACTCTTTTTTTTTTCTGTAGTCGATTTTAGTAGGGGAACCCTCCCCCAAAAAGGGTAAAAGGGCACCACTGGGGGACCTAGCCAAATTGAACGACTTGTTGATTTTGATCTTGGGGGACAGTGGAAACCCCCAAAGCAACCCTCAGCTGAGTAACGGAAGTCTGTGGTTCACATCCTGTTTTGCTCAGGCCCGGTCTTGTGCGCGACAGGCGGTTCATTTTGATTTGGCGGCGGGCGCAACCCATTTTAGAAAGAATCCTTGGCAAGAACACTTATCAATTCGCAAGGCCTAGTTCGGGGTCGACATGCGGGAAGAGGAGATTTTGCAGGGTCCAACCCTAAAATCCCAATACTCTTGCAAAATAGACATTAACTGCCCACCATCCCACCATGCCCCCCCCCCCCCCCATCCGCCTCACCCGCCCCGATGGGGAACTCGCTTTGATTTGGCCACCAAAGGGTTAGGCCCAAACAAAACTGAGTAATTCCCAGAAAGCGGGTTAACCCTCAAAGGACACTCCTCCGAAACATGTGATTTGTTGGGCTCCAGAGAAGGGATTCTGCTACAAACGGTCCTCTACAAGCTGGCTTGGTTTTTAGGCTTCCACAAGGGGCTCAGGTGGTAGGGCGAAATTGACCACTGGAAACCCCAAGACTCCCGACCGAATTTCACATAACCAGAACATTTGTAGAAGTCACGCCCACAGCGCCGTGACATGGGTGGCCGGATCCGGGAGGCGATTCGGAGATTCTTGGGCTCCACGCCCGTCGCGGCACAGCCCAGCTTCTGGGTGTACTGGGAAGCGCTGGTCTCCTCCCACACCGACTTTTCAGATCCAACTGTCAGGCGCCGCGCGGAAAGGAAAACACGGGTCAGATCCAAGCCGCTACCCTAACCTTCCGTTCAAGGAGGCCTTAAGATATGGCTGTGGGTCAAGAACAGGTACAACCCTGGCAAATGGACACATGGACTGAAACTTGCAGTCCCCTGGTAGTGTAATTTTGACCCGCACCCATATGGCCTAGTTGTCTATAGCCGCCACCTGGTGTCCCTCACAAAACGGGCTTGGGGAGCCGCTGTTTTACATATTCGTCTCTTCAAATGGGCGCCCTGCTTTCAACGAGAGCCGGCCTCCAAAGCGGCAAAGGTCGGACATCATAGGGTATGCATGAAGTGTCCAACCCAAAAAAGTTTATTAATGTTGATTGGTGACAAGCATGGTTTAATAAATCAAAAAAACGAAAACGTTTTAGGAGCTGGTCGTGGAGAGCATGTGGGGCGGAGTTCCCACATGAGAGCCGGGAACACGGCCAGCTGGAACACCAGTCCCAGCGACTTCAGGCCGATGAGCCCAGAAAGATTGCCCAAGCATGCCCAAACCGCGCCAGAGCTCCATGCTCCATGCTCAAACATGTTGAATCATCTTGAGACCCTGAGCTCGGCCGGCACGGACCAATCACATCTTGAAACCACTCGTTCAACTTCAAACTTTCGGGAAGCCTCTGCTCAGGATTGAAAGTCAAGTTGAAGATGCCGGCGCTGTCAACCTTGCTTTCTCTGAAGGCAAACCTCGGACATCATTGAAGGGCGAAACAAGTGCTCACCCGCGCTTGATTGAACATCCCTGAATGGGCCCTTCGAACTTCTCCGAACGGCGAAGCAACTGTAACGAGGGAGAAATGAGCCTGAAAAAACAAACAAGTTGTGCAACATCCATGGTTCCCAGCTTCCACACCGGCAGCCGAACATCCTACGCGAAAGCTACTCCTCACTGGCAGCCCGTAAGACTACATGGCTCAGCGGGGTATGGGCTCAAACAAACGGACCTAAACATGAAAGGTGAACCCTTTTTGAGCTCAAAATGCCAGTATGATGTCAACCCCGAAAAGGAGGCGTTCAAACAACTTTGGAAACCAAGTTTTTAAAATAATCCTATAGACATACCGTGAAATGATGGGTCAATCATCGGTCAAGAAAGGTCCAGAAGCTGCACACTTTCCACACGCGGAGTCTGCCCTTCCATGCTGCTATTTGCTGCTACGCAGAGAAGAGCTTCAAGGCACGGCCAACGAGGTGGAGCAATTCGACCTCACAACAAGTCAAGACAAGTCTGCACCTGGCTGCTGTCACCGCCACAGCCGGGATCGCCCCAAGTCACCACTGAGCCGTCAGCCAGGATGGCTGCAAAAGCGCGGTAAGTTGCTTGGATCTGCTGGACCCCCACCAACTGCTCGCGCACCTGGCTGCTGTCACCGCCAGCGTAAGGAGAGCCCCATGTCACCACAGACCCGTCGGCCAGGAGGGCGGCAAAAGCAGCCCGTGTTGCTTGGATCTGCTGAACGCGCACCAGCTGCTCTCCTACCTGGCTGCTGTCTCCGCCAGACTCAGAACTACCCCAAGTGAACACAGAGCCATCGTTCAGGATGGCAGCAAACGCACGGTCGGTTGCGTGCATCCGCTGAAGTCGCACCAACTTCTCTTGCACCTGGCTGCTGTCACCGCCAGCGTAGCGAGAGCCCCATGTCACCACAGAGCTGTCGGCCAGGATGGCAGTAAAAGACGTTCTTGTTGGTTGGATTTGCTGCACTTGCACTAACTGCTCTCGCACCTGGCGGCTGTCCCCGCCAAAGACAGCATGGCCCCAAGTCACCACAAAGCCGTCGTCCAGGATGGCAGCAAAAGCTGTGGAAGTTGCTTGGATCTGCTTGACCCCCACTAACTGTTCTTTCACCTGGCTGCTGTCTCCGCCATGGTCAGGATCACCCCAAGTCACTACCGAGCCGTCGGCCAGGGTGGCGGCAAAAGCAAATGCAGTTGCTTGGATCTGCTCGACGCGCATCAACTGCTCTCGCACCTGGCGGCTGTCACCGCCACAGCCGGGATCGCCCCAAGTCACTACTGAGCCGTCAGACAGGATGGCAGCAAAAGCACCTGCACTTGCTTGGATCTGCTGGACCCCCAGCAGCTGCTCGCGCACATGGCTACTGTCGCCGCCAGACTTGGAGCCGCCGCCCCAAGTCACCACAGAGCCGTCGTTCAGGAGGGCAGCAAAAGAGTATCTGGTTGCCCAGACCTGCTGGACTCCCACCAACTGCTCTCGCACCTGGCTGCTGTGACCGCCAAAGTCAGGCTCGCCCCACGTAAGCGCCTGGCCCCCTGGAACATACAGCGCAAAAGCTCTTTCTGTGGAAGCTAGCCTTGTGGGCTGCGCGATGGCATCAATTTGATCTCCGTCTCGCACGCCCATTTCACTCAATGTAGACAAAGGATCTAGCTGCTGTCCTTTGAATAAGAGCCTCAGGAAGCGACGCTTGAACTGGCGCTGTGCCTCAGTCTTCAGTTCGAGGATGCTCAACTCCGGCGAAGGCAGCGACACAGAGCAGGCCTTCCCGCTCGGCAAGCACACATGCACTTGCATGGCGAAATCTCGCACAGGCAGGCTAAGTGGTCAGCTGCCCCAAGAGGGCACATCAACAAGCAGGAAGAAGGGCAATCACAGAATCTTGTCCTGATGTTGCACCAATTCAAGACTGGGGTATCCTTTGGTCCCGCGTGTGCTCACAAACAACTCACTAAAGGCGGACATATACAAGATCTTTTGAATGGCCCCTTTTATGGTCTTACCAAAAGGCAAAAAGTGCAGGAACTCAGGGAGTGAGTTTCTGACAGCTCTTGCCTTCCGGACAAGGTGTCGAGAACGTGAGGTGGCACTGTTTGCCTCTGGGATGCTCGCGTAGTTCGAGCCATGCACAACCAGCAAGGCAGCGCACAAGCGCAAGGTGTGGGATCTTCTGTGCACTTGCTGGAAGAAACACGGGCACACACATGGACCAAAACGACTCAAATACGTGTCAAAAAGGTTGGAGCAACAAAAGCGCTGCGATGAGTATTCACATACCCTTGGCAAACCACAGGACCAAAAAAAGAGAGACCACTGGCCATTGTAGTAACCAGTAAGTTGCCAGCACCTGCAAAATTTGAGAACTTGACGCAGTACTGCTGAACCTGAAGCGCTCGCCAGAGCTAGAGGAACATCCCTTTGGGGATCTTTTGATTTTTGGGTTCCATGAGGATTGGCGGGACATGTCGTTTCGAACTGGTGGCTCCACCAGCTTTGACCTCAACCCGGCCCAACGAAACTGCGACGTGCCACTTCTGTCAGATCACGGCAGGCGAAAAAGGGGTTCTTAGACTTAGCGGTTTCTTGGCCAAATCGCGTACGTTGAACTCCGTCGATCCATGTGTGTGTCTGTGTGTGTCTTCCCTGACTCATGTGAAGGGTTGCCCTTCTAGAAAACAACTGCAAACTTCCCTGCCAAGCGCCGCTGCGCGGTGCTCCGATATGCTGTGATGTGAGGCGAGATGTGGTGAGGCGAGGCGAGAGGTGATCATATGTGCGGCGCAGCTCAATATGCCGGTTAGCAAGCATGCGCAGGCTGGGCGCTGCACCATTTGCGGGCATGGGGACGAGCGTACGGCGCTATTGTAAGATGGTGCGGGATGGGAAATCTAGCGATCAGGGACCGACAAGTATGCTGAGATTGTGTGATCCCCCCCGCATGAGCAAACCGCACATCACTTTAGACAAGAAAAAGACTGTTTGATTAGTTGGGGCCCCCAGCGGGCATGGTGGACACTTAGAATCTCTCTCTCTCTCTCTGTCAACGCTTCAGGCCGAGTTGTAGTCTTCATGCCTTCTCTAACTGTGTCTTGTGCTTCGAACTTAGATGCTCTAGGGGTGAGCTGACTAGTTCCTGGTGGCTTGAACAGTTGAAGCCCTGAGAACCACAAAGAATCGATGCGCCCATAGGCAGCCTTTCGGAAAAATAGATGGGTTCCCCTGGTAAATGGAAGAAACCCCATCTAAACCAGTGGAACCCATGTATTTAAAAATCAAACTAGACTAAAAAGGAGATGGTCTTGGAGTGAGCTAACTAGTTACTGGTGGCTTAAACAGCTGAAGAACCCTGAAAACCACTAAACATCGAATCGATGCGCTGCGGAAACGGCTCGCCTCCGCCACGTCCGCGTCGAAGAACTGGTCCTTCTCCTCCTCGAAGCGCACGGCGCTGCCTCCACCGCTGCCGCTGCCGCCGAAAGCGCCGGGCTCGACGCCCAGGAAGTCCTCCCAGTGCCGCTCCCGGAGGTGCTTGTGCACCTTGGAAGCGAAGTGATGCATCTCTTTGGGTTGGTTGTTTTGGGCTTGGTGTGTGTGTGTGTGTTGGGCTTGTTTCCCAAATGTGGGAAAAAGAAGCGCTCCCGTGATTGCTCGCCCAAATGCGCAGCATCAAAAAACCGCCCCCTGTTTCAAAGGCCTGCGGGTCAGGAGTTGAACCACACTCGTGCGATTGTGTTCGCAAAGCGTCCGCGAAGCGTCCGCAAGTGCTCCCCGTGCCATTGGGAAAGCGGACAAAAAAAAGCGCGTCGAAGTAAGCGCTGTTTTTAACATGCATCGCAGTGTTTTGAACAGTTGCACGGTTGTTTTGCCATGCAGGGCTTCTCGTTTTGGCACGCAAAAGCGCGATTGCCTCAGTGTCATTTTTGCTTGCGTCGTAGAATCGGCTGGCTTTGGGCTTGAGGTCTACCAAAAGTCCTTGGAGAAACACGGCGTTTTTCGTGTCCCGTCTTGTGTGTGTGCGTTGCAGAAGCATCATGGCAGGCCCAACAGCTTCAGGGGCTTCACGGGCGTCGGGCATCACGGGCTTGACGGGGAGATAGCAGAGATACCTAGATGGATGGATGGGTAGCTAGATAGATGGGAGTTGAATACAATTAGACAGAAGATCGAGCCTGACGGGCTTCGTGTGCCCGACGGGCTGACGGGCCCGACGGGCCCGACGTGCCTGACGGGCCCGAACAGTGAGAGGACACTGGCCTTTTATTTTAGCTTTGCTGGAAACACACCTTGCGCGGCATGTGCAGTGCTTTGGGTGGTCGCACGTTGAATTCCGTGGCAGGCGCTGTACTTTGAAGAATGGAATGCCAATTTCGTGGCAGCCGCAGTGCTTTCAAGGCTCGCGCGGGCGTGGAATTTCGTGCCAGGGCACTTTGAAGCACTGGTTTTCAGACTTCGTGGCAGGCACAGTACTTTGGAGGGTAGGTGCATCGCTTAAAGGCGCTGGTTGCAGATTTCCGGCAGGCGCATGCTTTGCAGGGTTGCGGGTTCATATTGTTGCCGTAAGTTATTCGATCCAAAGGAGGATCCTTTATCCGGTCCGAGTTCGTAGCGGAATGCCACTGCGAGGGAAATCACGGGCTTGCATAAGGATCTCGCGCATTGAGTTTGAAGAACCCAAAACAACCTACGTCGAGATTGCTGGTTCTTGGGCCCTGGGAGCTAGGCCTCTGAGACTAGACTTGTGGTGTTCGAGGTTGGGGGCCTCAGTTTAGTGGGAAGATCATGAGCAAACCCTGGACATTGAGCCCCGAAGATTTTGGTGGCAGGTGCCAGGATCTCGCGGAACAACTCAAGCAACTCGGTTGTAAGCCCTTCGGGTCGCTCAAAATGGAGAATTGGGAAATCCGAATCCAGAATCCCTATTAAACTACCCTCCCACCAACTAACCTGGAAGTGCAAAAAGGGCCTTTCCAAGAGGAAAGTAGTCTTTGTACTACAGGGGTCTGCACACTTCCATGTTAGCTGGTGGGAGGGTAAGCACTTTGAACAGCCCAAACTGCAAAATAAACCCACAGGAAACTCACCATTCGGAAGCCCCCAGTCCTCACACACGACCCAGGGTTCAGCGGGAGGGCTATCAACCAGGGTCACAGCTATTCAGAACATAGTGAATAGAGTGTTCATCCAAGCAGCCCTATCTTACGGATTGAATTTGAGCCCAGTTTTGCCGGCGGGGACATGAAACAAAACGGCAAAAATGGAGCTCCCCCCCCCGCCCGCCACCCCCCTGCCGATTTAGGTCGGCCGGGAGACGGGCTGCGAGCCGGGCAAGCCGGACACATGAAACAAAGCTATATATCTCTATATGTATACATATATATATATATATACATATATGTATAATATATGTGTGTGTGTATATGTTGCGCCCAAGTAGGGGGTAAACACACAAAAGGCCCGCAAACGACCCATTCAAAAAAAAAGCCACCAACTCTGTTCAACTCTTTCCGCACAAATCACCTTGGCCTCGGAAGTCACGACAAAAACACCTGGAGAAAAAGGCGGCCCTCTTCTCCAACCAAAGGCGCGAACTCCGGGCCGCGGAAGAGCTTCCGGCACAGCAGGCACCGGAACTTGGAGTCCTCGACCGCCTCGTTTGGTCGCCGAAGTCCAACGCCAGCGAGTCGGAGGGAAGGGGAAGGCTGGAACTCCCCAGTCAGGCGTCGGCAAAATGGAGTGGTTTAACATGTTTGGCAACGATGAGGACACCAGTTCAAACATCTGAGATCCTGCAAGGTTTGCCAGTGTGACAAAGAACAAACTGGTAGACAATTGAGTGGACGAAATGGGACACCTGCCAGAAAAGCCCCAAAAGACAAAGGCGAAAGATGGGAAGCCCCAAAAAAGTACAAAGGAAGTTTGGGGGAAGTTTGCTTGGACGGCCGCAATTCTTTGACGATTCTCAGGGGAACCAAGAGGTCGCACCGATGAGACGTGACCGACGCCTGCGTGCGCTGTGCGCAGAACTCGGCGAAGCGCTGCTCCTGCCGGCAAAGGGGTCAGGGGCGTCTGTCTCTTAGTGTACCTGTGCTGGGCCATACGGGTATGGCTCAAAATTAAAGAGTTGGGGTTACGCGGGTTTTAGTCTTTGGTGCCATTTACCAAGGTGCCATTTTGGTACCACTTTTTTGAGCCACAGCGAGTCACTAAAATTGGGGTGGGGGGGGGGGTGGGGGTGAGGGTAGTCTGGAAGGGGCGAGGCGCGAAAGGTCTAACACTAAACGAAGTCGTGATCACAAGAGATTATTGTGGGCAGTTGGGTCCTTCTGCTGACTTCCCCATTTGAAGGGTTTGCCAGTTGGCCTGCAAGAGTCCAGTCGCGCCATTCTAGGATTGTTCTGTTTAAAACCTTCATTTTACTTCACCAATCGTTGTCCTCAAAACTATCGTTTTCAAGCGCCTTTCAGAAGTCGGTCTTAAGGCACAGAGGTCTGCATTGGAGTCGTCGACCTCAAGATAGAGATCCTTCTTAGAACAAGCAAGGGAGAAATGGCCGGGTTTGGAAACCAGCGAATGAAATTCATGGGTCACCCCGAGACGTTCGCTCTATTCTGCCTGTGGTATAGGGCTGCCTATCGCTCGAGTGTTACTTTGCTGGATGGGCGCCCCTTGAACTACATGAGTACGTGAATGAAGGGGCCCAAAAGCTAGGTAGGTGGTTTCTGGTTTCCTTTTGGTACCCTTTGAAACCACCAGAAACAGGGTACCCTTGACAAAAACACATCCGGAAGTGCAAAGATCCTTCAAAACAAAAGTAGCCTTCCAGAGGAGCTTACCTCTAAAAATGGCCCCAAACCAGCCCCCGACTCCGCGTCTCTCCTCCGCGGCACTTTGCGGAGCGCTGCCAGCCTCGAGCCGCCGCACGCGCGCCTCCTCCTCTGCCAGCAGCCTGGTGCTGGTAACCCGTTCGGAGACATCTGGGAGGTGGATGTCTGGGTGCTAGTTGGCTGTGGGTCAAAACCCTGCACCCCTGGTGAACATCAACATAGGTGGTACATGGCTCTTCATCCGCCCAAAAATGGAGGCATAGGTTATGACCCATGGCCAATTGGAGAAAACCGGGCTGTACGGTTGAAGGTGAACTCCAAACTGTGTGCCAAACAGCCTGTCAGGAAAGTCGCGGAGCAAAAAATACTTGGAGGAAACCAAGGGAAGGGGAACTGGGCCAATTGCATTCAGCTACACGGAAATCGTTTTTTAGGACCCAATGAGAGCCAAGGCCATTTGCAGGTAGGTTGTTTGGAATTGCATGGCGGCCGTAAGTGATTGCATGCCCCAATCCCCTATATATAATCAGAGTATAGAACCTCCGTCTCACCACATAACCCACTCGCAGATTCCTTAGAAAAGTGCTGAACTTCCCAGTAATCCCTTGCAAGCTCTCACAATCATGTGGAGTCCCTAAATGTTGCAAGAAGACGCCCGTATGCAGGACCGTTCCTTTTCAAGGACCACTTGCTTGGATAACCTCCCCAATGATGTAAGTGGATATATTGACTCTTGTTCACAAGCCCCATGTAGAATTTCCACTGCAACTGGCCCACGTACGGGAGTGAATCACTGTGAAGACACACCGTCTCGCGTGTGGCAGTTGTCCGGTCAAGGGGGGTCCACGGCCCCCCCGTGGACCCCCCCCCCCCCCGACAACTGCTTCCGTCCAAATGCCCGGCTCAAGTCTCCACCTGGTTTTTGGGTGAGATACTTCCAACCATGGCGAGCACCGCCCCGCTCAAAAAGCGAACAATCCTGGAAGCACCCACCAGAAATACCGCTGTTCATCAACCCCAATTTGTTGTTGGGTGGTGTGTGGGTTTTGTGGGGAATCATCACTTTTGGAGGGCGACAGCCCCCTAGTAAGTTGGGGTTGATCAATATGGGGTCAACACTATCCACGAAACACTCACAACCCAGCCGCGCCTCCGCAGCCGCGCAAGCTCCTGCTCCGCTCGCCGCTTCTCCCCCTGGGAGAAAGCGACCACGGCCCGGCGAGTGGCTTGAAGCAGGCGACTTTTTGAGGGACAAAGCGGGATTCTCACACTTGAGAGCTTCTCAAAATGCATGGCCTTGTGGCTCTTTAAAGGGAAAGAGAGGTAGAGCCCACCCATTTTGAAGGGTCCACACTCAAATGGACCCCCTTTATTTGAGATTGCGAAACCAAAAAGGAAACCAACCATATCTGAGGATCCAAATCCCAATGTCAATGATTTCATAAAGCGGCTATGGTGGCCTTGGGGTATGTCTCAAAATAAGGTACCCGTCTGGCATCAGTCGAACTTTCCTTTCGCACCAGTTGCTTGTTTCTCGGCCTGCGAAAGTGATACCTTTGACTGGCCCAAGCGCGAAGGCCTATTGTTACCCACTCACCCAGTCTCCAGTTGGGTGCTTGTTTGGCTCTTGGTCCCTTTTGGTCGGTTGTAAAGGGAAACCAAAAGAACATTAGCCCATGATTTGTGGCAGCAAATCTATGTCCTCACAGAACTCCTTGTGGCTCCCCAGCTCCCTCTAAGGCGGCATTTGTTTGGTTGCAAGCTCCGAGTCCCCCCTGCCAACCAAGTAATTAATTTGCTTGATTGACTTGATTGACTTGATTTCACTGACTTGATTTGTTTGATTTGATCTGATTTGACCTCCCCCCCCCCAACCGACCCAACCACCCCCCCCGCCCCCACCGCCCCCCCCCCCCCCACAGCTCCCCACAGCCCCCCATCGCCGCCCCCTTCTCCCCCCCCCCAAACGGCAACGCGCGCCTCAGCCCGGCGCAGCTGCTCCACGTGGGGCGTGGAGCCCAAGGGCCCCGCGAAGTGCAGGCCCCGCTGCTCCATGGCCACCTCGCGCGACTCGACGCGGGACTTGGAGCGATTCGACGCCCTTCTCTTCTCTTTGAGCTGTCCGTTTTCAGATCCCCCGCTAAAAGTGACGAACTTTGAGTGGGCTAAATGGAAATCCAACCAAGAAAAAAGCTAAAAGGCTAAGGAACCGGATGACTGGGAGCCACCAAGACTCATAGTGCGCAGGTTTTAGCTTCGGAACCTGACAAAGCCCTTTCACTCATCTTGACGCGCGCAGGTTTTAGCTTCTGAACTTGCTTTCCCATGATTCACAGAGAACGGTTGCCTGGTCATCCTCGTTCCTCTACTCATGTACCCCTTGATTGGTGGCTTGGATTTGTGGTTTGGGGGGTTGAACCCCTGGTTCTTGCAAAAGGATGAATGCCAAACCACAGTGTTTGCTCCTTTAATCAGGTAACCCTAATTGGTGGATTGGGGGGTTGGGGATTTGAACCTCTCGCTTTTGTAGATCGTAGATGGGGCACCCTTCCTTAAGCACCAGACCATTCCAAACCACCGATTTGGGTGAAGCTGAACCTCCCCGATGTTCGACCAAAAAAAAAAGAAGAAAAGACCGACGACACCCGGAAGGGTGGGGAGTAACCCCCTTTGTTTGTGGATTTGTTGGAAGCAAAATGTTAATTAAAAAAGGAGAAAAAAAACAGAAGAGTATTGTTTTGCGGGGACCCCAGTTGTGTTAAGTCGTTTTTGTTGTTGTTTTAGGAAAGCCAAAGGGAGAATCGCACCCTGATTTTTTCCCAGAAGGGGGGGCCTAAAAAACTAAATGACGGAGGACATCGATGTGTTTTAGCCGAAGGGTTCATGCGAACTTCTCCTTTCTGTTTTCTTGTTTGTTTGTTTCTTTCTTTCTTTCTTTCTTTCTTTCTTTCTTTCTTTCTTTCTTTCTTTCTTTCTTTCTTTCTTTGCTTGTTTGTGTGTGTGTCTCGTTTTCGCAACCATCCACCGTATCTACCGTAACCTGGGCTCCTTCAGGCTCCAGCGGTTCCAGCGGTTTCACGGTCACCAAACACGCGAGCCGAGGGACCTGCTCTTCCTCCAGGTCGATGCCTGGCATCGGGGAATGAGTGAGGCGGCCTCTTTTCTTAGGGCGAGAGAGAGGGGAGGAGCTGCGAAAAAAAAAATATTAAAAAAAAAAAATCTCACCTTCGAACTTCCTTGGCCTTCTGGAAAAGCCATGAGGGGGGCCTGTGGAAGTCTATGGCGCTTTTGCCAAAAGCGCAGAGAGCAAACGGGTCCCGGACTGCCCATTCGTCTTGCAAAAAAACACATCCAACAGCTATGCACGTC
The DNA here is from genome assembly GCA_963377175.1 of Effrenium voratum. Classification (NCBI taxonomy): domain Eukaryota; class Dinophyceae; order Suessiales; family Symbiodiniaceae; genus Effrenium; species Effrenium voratum. Next base: position 179,399 of record CAUJNA010002190.1, on the reverse strand, counting down.
ACACACATCGAGTTCGCCCAAACAGCAGAAACTGGGAGCGGATCCTAATATAAATAAAGGTGGAGGCAGCGCAATCGCCAACACTTCCCCAAATATTCTATCCTTCCAGGGATTCTCGTGGACTGCCAGCGTTTCCAAGGGGGCATATGTGCGTTGATGTCGTTCCAAATGGAAAGAGAGTCTAGCCTGTTGACCTGGTAAGGGCTGACAGGGCTAGAACTCAAGTGTGAACAAACCTTGCTTTTGTTTATCCCCATGACTCACTTGGCCCAAATCCATCACAAAAAACAGTATATCCTCAGATTCTGCTTCGGGCCGTTTCTTCGAATGAGGGGCCGTTTTTGGCCAGTGGTGTCCTTTGGTTTCGCTAAAAAACCATACCAGAAGGGACGACTATTTTGAGAAACTCCCATATTTTGGACGCCCTGTGTCGCTGGGGATCCATTAACCCGTAGGACGCCGATGGTTGCAGCAGTGGACGGACATTGGGGGTGGCTCAAATGGCATTTTCTTCCGGGTGTGCCGTCCTCCCACTCACATGGCACTGCCCTCTTGGCCCCGACGAACGCCTCTCTGCTTGCAGAAGTCTCGGAGCTTCGAGATCATCCTTGCACCCACCCCCCACGCTTCCTCGCTCGGGATGCGAGGGGATGGGCCAGGAAGGTTCCGGCAGGATACGTTGATACATCCAGAAAAAGCAAGTGAAACCACGGATACGGGGATCCGGTCCTAAATCGGGTTTTGAATTCCGAATGGGCCTCCAACATGAGTAAAGGGTTGTGCTTTGGCTTCATGGTGTGGATTCCATCGCCAACAAAAAGAAGCCGTACATGCATATTAACCCAAAAGGGGGGAGTGTGTGGGGGGGGGGACATTCAGGGGTCAAACCGAAACAAAAGCCCAATCAATCAAAATAGATCATGTTTCTATTTGGCTTCTTTACTGCAACTGTTGGAAAAAGGTTGGAGTTTGAGAGAGCCTCGGCCTCTGACGGAAGTGTCTTCTTTGGGGTTGGTATCCTTTTTGTGGGCCAAGAAGCTCTGGGGTTTCCTAGGGACAAACACCCACGCCTCACATCGGTGTGAACAGGACGGATATGGCTTGCCCTCAAAATGGGCATCGGCATCCCTTTGTCCATTGAAACCCACCCCTCCATTTGCGTTTAGAGAAAAAAATGAGAACATATGTCCAGTAGTGAAATCCATTCCCTTTAAAACCAACAAGGGAAAAAATAAATAAATATTCATTTCACCAAATGGAAGAACCCCAAACCCCCTGGTTTGACCCGCGTGCTTCTTCTACCCTTCAGGGGCCTGGAAGCACAGAAAGGACCGGATCCCTAGAGCTTTTTCCTTCAAACTATGAGAATTGGACTCCCTGAAGATGCGCCGTAGCTCTGAACCCTTCGCAGGTCTTTGGCGTTCCCTGCTAGTCAACGGTATTCAAGTGTACAAGCTCTCGAAACCACGCGCCGTCCGTAAAAATATGGAGAGGCCCTTAGACAATATATATATATATATATCTACTAATATTATACACATCTGTGTCCAACTGCATGTGTATGCTATTTATGTTGTATTTATTTCCTTTTCGGAGGGTATCCTCTTTGGGCCGGATTGGTTTGTACTTTGAATTGAAATCCTTTGCAGAGGAACTTTGGAGGGAACCAAACGTCTGTTCATCCCCTGTTTAAACCACCCCCCTCTCCTTTGAATGGAAAGCTGCGAGGAGGTCCTTTGAACCAGGTGGCCCAACCCTGACGCTAACCCCCAGATTTTCATGACATCTGAGTCTTTGAGGAAATCCGTAGGGGTGACCTTCCTGGGTTGGCCAATCCTAATCCATCCCTCTTGAAGCCACTACAACCAGGGGCAAAATCCTTGCGTACCCCCAGGTAAGGATCTTTGAACGGCCCTGAAAGGTGGGTTGTAGCACACTCCAACCAGCCAATTCTCCCCTCCCAACCTTCCCCCCCCGAACCCCCCACCAATTCCCCCCCCCCACCCAATTCCCCCCCTCCCCACCCAATTCCCCCCCTCCCCCCACCCAACCTCCCCCCCTCCCCCCACCCTTGCGTCTTGGGGGCAGCCCCATGGCGGGCCGCGCCGGGGGCCGCGGCGCCAGGCACAGCCGCAGCAGCTCCGCCAGCTCCGTGTCCAGGTCCTGACCGGCTGTGATCGCTCCTAGGTCCTGTCCAAAGGAAAAAGAGACTCTTCCTTCAACATGACCCCTTCCGGTTCGCAAGCTGGGCGTGGATGAAATCACAGGCTGCAACCAATCAGTTACCTCAAAACATCCATTTGCGTTTAGAGTCCCCTGGAGAAGGAAAAAAGTTTTCCAGTAGTGATAGACGGGAAAATTGAAAAATTAAGCAAATGGAAGGAGAAGTGAGAAGAAGTTGGTACCAACTTTGTTCTGTCTATTTTAGTAGGGGAACAGGGTACCAACTTTTTCCTGTCGTCGATTTTAGGGGAACCCTCCCAACCAAACAAGTGGGTGAGAAAGGGCACCTAGCTGGGGGACCTAGACTTGCTCAGCCAGGATCCGCAGAAATCACTTGCGATCGGTGCGAGCTCGGCCGGGAAGGAGACATGGAATGACCCCTAGTCTCAACCCTCCCTTGTCATTTCCTTTGAAGGGACTCGGGTTCACGGACTTATTCACTGAGCACCAGCAAGATGAAAAGGTGACCCTCCCGGCAAACATCAGACCTGACAGAGGCCCCTTGAAAAGGAACATGGTCCAAACCAGGACCCTCATGTCAGGTTCTATGGAAATTGGAGGGCAACCTGGCGGGCCATGACAAAAATGGACCAACCCGCAATAAAACCAAAAGGTGAAAAAGATGGTTTGGGACTCTTATGCCCACCCACAGGAAAGCAAGGGCACCCGCACTGTGGATTGGCATCGGCTGACCATGTTAGAGCTGTCCCATTGCACCGCGGGTTCCGGTGACTTGGGAAAGTGGATGCAGGGCAAGGGTACCGGAAGGTCATCGGGACCCAGCAGCTTTCACGACAACTCTTAGCTGTAGACTTGGCCCTGCAAGAAATTGTTAGCTTGATTAAGAGAAGTTGAAGGAACATCAACAAGGCGAAAGTTTCATAAGTAATTTAGCCGATTTTGGCAATGCCCCACTGCAAATGCCGTGCCGAGGATTCACTGGTTGCTGACTCGGTCCAGAAGCCATGTTCCGCTCATGTTCAAGAAACAAGCCGCTGTTTCTTACGGTCCAAGCAAATAGCAGCTAACCATCAAAATAGCTGTCGCGCATTCGGCCAAGTTTCTGAGAGCTGGGGGGGCTAACCTTGCAATGGACGTCTGTGGTCTGAGTCAAAAACCGCGTGTCGTTTTGCTTGCCCCGTCACTTTATCCATAGGGAGCTTCAACAAACCGCGGGTAAAAATCCGTCAGACCCAACCAAGGGAAACAGCTCGCAAGGATCTGCCAGAATTGCATGGCTTGCTATGGGAATTCAAACCTGCGGTCTCCTTCTCGAACTTTGGCAGCTGGCCTCGCAGGTGCGTGGGGGGGGGGGGCTTCTTTGTGCCCAAAGCACAAAATAAGACACACACACACACACACATGGAACCAAACAGGGAAGAACATGGCAAATTGCTTCCAGTTTCTTTAGAGGCCACAAACGTACATTACATTTACCAGGCATGGGCACCGCCTGACCAAGACAACACATCCCACGAAGGTTTGAAGACTTGGCTTACATGTCAACTAAAATTAATCGGAAAGCTGTGAGCGGTCATCAAAGAACACCGCCTGCCAACACCAAGTAGGAGGGTGCTTTGATACTGGCACTGATGGTTCCAAACTTTCAAAAGCGGCCCGAGTAAACCTCAATCACTTACCGTCTGCAAGAAAGGGCCGCCCTTTCAGTGTATCGTCGACCCCGGATAATGTGGTGAATTGATAGGGGGCGCATGGACGCCATGCGTCCCCCAAAATGATCCAGACTCTCTAAATGCAAACCCTCCGCCTAGTCAACCATATCAATGCTCGGCACCCATCAGCTGTCACACCTGCCAAAACCACTCAGCTTCCCTCCAGCCAAACCCCCCACCCACCCCACCCATAAACACACACAGCCCACCCTGAGCCGCCCCAAACATGAGCCTTCTCTTCCCGCCTTTGGCCTTGACCCGCGGCAGCTGCATCTGGCCCACGTCCGCATATGGCAGCTTGCGGCTCGCCAGCTCAAACAAAATGATCCCGAAGGAGTACACGTCCGCCTTCTCTGTGACGCCTCGAAGGCTCAATGGTTGTGGCTGTGGCCGTACGTCCCGTTAAACCCTGTCCAGTATGGCTGTGGAAATGCCATTTCCTGTGAGAACCAAGTGGGCTATCCAGAATCCAAACATCTGACTCACCTGCTCTGAACACTTTAACAGCGACTCCCTAAGTATCACAGAAAGTGGGCCAATCCAATTGTCCATAACCATGGCTCAAAGGTGCCCGGAAACCAGGAAAGGTGACAACCTGTTGCAAGCTACAGGAAAATGGAAGGAACGCCACAAGGGTAAAAAACACATACCTGGCACAAAAAACCGTCGGGACGTACATGCCAAACCCATGGCAATTTAAAGATGTTTGGCAAACTTCCTGCAGAGTTCTTAGAAGTTGCAGCAAAGAACAGTGCGCAAAAGGAAGGCCCTGTCGTACATCAACCAGGCCAAGTTAGCAGAGTCGACTGGAGCCACATGTGTTGAATCACGACAAACTTCTTCCTGATTTAAGGGACGTCCCTGAAACTGCCTTACAAAGCCGAAACTGATTCACCCAAAGGCCTCCTCCCTTGTCGTCGAACATCTCCGGAGGCGCCCAGATCGGCGAAACCCCTCTCAGCCTTGGGCGAGCAAACGAGAACTCAGAAATCAGCGCTCGATTAGAAGTTGGCAAGACAGAAACATCCGTACACACACACACACACCGATCCCGCTTCGAGGGAAACCATTTCGGGGAAACCCTTTTAAGTGGCAACATGCAGCTTCAGGTTTGGTCTCTCCAATGGGAATCCACGAGCAGAACGGGGCCCCTACTTCTCTGCACCTCCGAAAGTGGAAGTTTCAGCGGAGCCCACCAGGCCCTGGAAGGGGTCAAGGCCTTTTGGCAGGTTGAAGTGCACCCGACCTCCGAAATCTTGGGCCACCTGTTTAAACACGTTGGAAGTGCTCTGCTCAAACATCTTTTGGTTAAGTGTGCGGCATTTTTACTTTGAGTTGTTTCCTCTGTTCGGGTGAGTCTGGTTCCGTTGCTTGAGCCAACTTTTGCCCACGCCCGAAACTCACTCGAGCCACGTTGTCTGCAGCGCCGTCTGCTCCCGGATCTTGGCCAAGCCGAAGTCGCAGAGCTTGGGCTGCCAGCTGCTGTTCAGCAAGACCTTGGGCGCCAACCACCTAGCACGTAGGTGTCCTTGTGGGAAAACATATTTTCCTGAATTCTGAAACAACCAGGACCCAAACCACCAGTTGAGGGGCACGTTGCCAAGACTGTGAAAAACAAACCTGCAACCAGCCAGCGCAGCTGGTGGTAGAGAAGCCCTAGGATTAAGCAACAGTTGGAACATTCTTTTCGACTGCCCCAAAAAAAGAACCAGCTGGATACATCTGCTGCTCTGTTTTGGCCGCTCCGGGTGGCACTATTGCTGAGCAAACGCGTGCCCGCCTGTGCGGCGTGTTGGCTGCCAAATGCGTTATGCTTTGCCAGTGGCCATGTGGCCAGGTGCCATCAAAGGCTGGAGGAATCTTGTGTGAAACTGTTGATTGGTTGAAAGCTGGCTGCTTGGCCGCTGTGTGGCTCGCCGCCATTGCGGGTTCTGGGATCTCTTCCTCATCAAGGTACATTTTCTCAAGCTTGGCCGTCGGCGAATGTCACCGGTTGCTTCTGCACGTGCAAGAATCCGCGAGCGCGGGGAAGCGTACGCAAATGCGGGCCCGCCATTTTGCAGCGTAGAGTGGGCTTAACAAGCTTAATGCGAATGGTAGCCACTGCGGGATGCACAACAGATCGCGTCATGCTGCACAATTCACATGAAGTGCGTGTCACAACAATGCAACATCATTCAAAACCGCCGACCTGCTGAACTGACTAGCTAGAAACACTTAGACTTTCTGGCCCTGGGCTAAAGCGATTAAAACACCTGGCAACAAAAGGCTTAAAGATTGATAACTCCACCGGGAAGCAGGTAAGTGAAACAGTACGCCTCTGAACCGCCCTCCTGAAAGCACTTTCAACCTCGGCTTGAACAGTTCAAAGTACCCACTCAGGAAGCGTGAAAAACTTCGCACAAGGGAAAACCCGCTCAAAAGCACACGCCGAGAAGGGGGCGCCTTGACGTGAAGAAGGCGGTGGCTGCTCCCACGACAGTTAACTTCAGAGATCCTTTCGGCTGCGCCGAAACCGGGGGTCAAAATGCGCTCCACAATGTGACACCGCAACAAGGGAGATCACTACCGATAAGGAACAACCGCCCAGGAAACAACCAATGTCAAAGATATTGCATCCAAGTCCAAGGATATTGCTCCCGCATTGTGGCTGACCCTTGCTCCTAAGATTCTTGGGGCGCAACTGCTCTCAAAACACTTATCCTGTCATCCGGGGTGGGAATAGTCTGCCTCCTCAAAAATCTTCGATACCCAAAAGGGTTGGACCCCGAATTCTGGTGGGGTTTGATGACCCAGGATTAAACCCGTCCCAATATTACGGGGGTGTTCCCTCCCAAAGTGATGAATCCCCACTACAAGGGGACACCTCCCCCAATTAATCAACCATGGGGTTTATTAATCCGAGGTTCACATTAACCATGACGAAGCCACAATGAATGGTCATGCCAAAGGATCAGCATGAGCTCATACATCTGGTCTTTGACCGCGCCTGAACCACGGAAGACTGCGCTATCGATCAGGACAGTTCCTGGCGAAGACCCATATCCCCAGGAAACAGGGATTCCCTTTACCAATGCGCCGATGGGGCTACTGAGCGCTGGTCAACACTCCAGATGAGAGGCGCCAGGCCGATTTGATTTGCCCAGCGGCATTCGGAGACTTGAGGTCCAAGTGCAGGACCTTCATGTGGTGCAAGTAGGCCACCTTGGACACATCCAAAAGCCACCGGATCGAAATCGAAAACATATTCCTCGAAGGCAGTGGTATGGAGTATTCACTTGGCTGATTACCGAGGAACTGGCTTGAACAGTTTAAACACCACCTGCCGGTGGCCAATTTAAACTGAGCCTCGTTTGGCGGCGGGCTTTGAAGAAGCACTTGCTAACTGGCAGTTTCTCCCCCCACTGGCCACTACCGAATCCTTTGTTAATACTAGCATGGCATACACAAAAAACACTAAAACCAAACTAGACATGAAGCCCAAAACCCTCATTAGTCGAGGAATTTTCTTTTTAGCAAACCCCTTTTGTGAATTTCAAGTTATCTTCGAGGGAGGTACATACCACCAGCACAAGGCCTTCCCCCCCACACGCACGCGGATGTCGGGGCCACCCTCAAAATCACTGGCTCAGCCCCCCCGAACAACCCTGTCGTTTTGTACCCGCCCCAGGGTTCAGCTGGAAGCAATGGGAGTGGCTCGACATTCCCTGGGCTTCCTGCCAAGCGTTGCATGAGACATGAGACTATACTTGGAGGACCGAACTACTTAGATCCAATTATTATGTGCTTAACAACCCGGCTAAATCGTCCCTCAACTTCTTAACCGGCCTTATCGATCACATAAGGCGGTCATCCAGTAGGGCTTTTCAAAACAGAGTTTCGACCAACTTTCCACCACCCCTCTTGGGAAAACCATTGCCCAAACAAACAAACAAAAAACGAACACACAAAAACAAACAAACAAAAAGAACAAACAAAAAGGAACAAACAAAAAGGAACAAACAAACACACAAACACTCACAAACAAACAAACAAACAAACAAACAAAAAGAACAAACAAAACAGAACAAACAAAAAAGAACAAACAAAAACAACCACAAACAAGCGAAAAAAACAAACAAACAAACAATCAAACAAACACACAAACAAACACAAACAAACACACACAAACAAACAAACAAACAAACAAACAAACAAACAAACAAACAAACAAACACACAAACAAACAAAAAAATAAACAAAAAAGAACAAACAAAAACAACCACACAAAAACCAACAAACAACAAACAAACAAACAAACAAACAAACAAACAAACAAACAAAGAAAGAAAGAAAGAAAGAAAACAAACAAAACACAAAACAAAAAGAACAAACAAAAAAGAACAAACAAAAACAACCACACAAAAACCAACCAACAAACAAACAAACAAAGAAAACAAACAAACAAAACGCAAAACAAAAAGAACAACAAAACAACAACACAAAAACCAACAAACAAACAAACACATAACAAACAAAACACAAAACAAGCAAAAAAAAGAAAAAAAAGACGACCCCCACGGGACCGTCCCGCCAGCCATCCATCAGACCCCAGGGTTCGAAACGAGGCGCCCCGCGCGCGATGCCCATAGCGAGCACTTGCCCCTGCGCCAGGCTCAGGAGCTCCTCGCGGGAGAAGCAAAACAGCCACGCCCTCGTGGTGCCTGTGAAATAGACCCCTTTTTAGAGCAGCGACGCCTGGCCGGGCGAAAGTTGGGGTGGCGCAGATCCTGCCAGGTAGCCGTGGCGTGGTGCAACCGGGGCATTTGGGCCATCTCCCTATGACTCCCCTGTGGCTCCGAGCCAGGGGCACGTCCTTTGGGTGTTCTGTTTGTGCTTCTTTTGGTGGAAAGGGGGGGTCTCTTGTGCCGTTGGCTTTGTCTTTGGCTTGGTTTTCTGCAGGCGTTTCACGAATTTCCTTTGAAGAGTGCTAGGTAAAGTCCAGATTGTTTTTTACTAGTGATAAGCTTTCTTCGTGTTTGCTTGGTTCCTCTCCGTCTGACCCTGTTTTGGTAGTCCTGAAGGTTGTGGAAACATCTGGGCGCACCGCTATGCCCGTGGCTAATTTGTGAACTCACCCAGCTACCAGCATGGTCAAAGGAATCGGAACCTACCAGGATTCCACCCCCCCTCCTCCTGTTTCCCCGAATGAGACTCTGACGTGCCCCCTTGAAAGGCCTCGAAGGAGGCTGGGGTGAGCCAGACTTTGAGGTCGAACTCGTGTGCATCAAATTAGTGTGGGGGGGCTTCGACACTTGAATCTTCAAGCTGTGCTGGAGGAACCATACACCAAAGCCCTTGGCCGTCAGCAACCAATGGCCATACGGGCATGGCCAGACAAGGGGGTTGGACCGGGAAAACAATGCCTTTTCGGGCCACCAAGCATTTGGCATAGGTAGCCTTTGGGAAAAATGGATGGCTTTGGCAAATGGAAACAACACATCAAAACCAGCGGGGCCCCTCTATTTCTAGCCAAACTCAGCGATCAAAAAGGACACTGTGGATTGCACCACTTTGAAATGATTGGGAAACCGTTGTTTGTTGGCATCAGCAGACGAATCCACAGTACAGTTGACCCCGGATAATTAATAAACAGCTGTTTATTCATATGGGGAGCGTCCCTTGTTTTAGTGGGGATTCATCACTGTTGGTGGGGAACACCCCCATATTAATAAACAGGGGCTTATAAAGTCCGGGGTCAACATCATTCATATGGGGTCAACATTATTTGCAAATTTTATACCATGTCCAAAACCTGAAAATAAGGAATCCCTGATTAAAGGATCTTTTTTACCTCCGAACCGGTAAAGCCATAAAACTAGGCCAATAAATAACCCTCTGTATATTTTATGGGGGTGTCCCTGATTCCTCACTTTTGCAAGGGAACACCCCCTGACTCCTCGCTTTTGCAAGGGCTCCCATCCGGGGCCCTGTATATCAATATGGGGGTGCATTTGGGTTTACTGGGGGTTCATCACTTTTGGAGGGGACCACCCCCCTGGCACTACTATAAAACCACCCCTTGTCAAAGGAAGTTTAAATAGAAAACTTCTAATACGAAAAGTAGAGTCAGACATGCGAAACACGCGAAGGGTACCCCTGTTCAGCGTGCGGTCTCGCCACGGTCTCGCCACGGGCTCGGAATGTTGCCCACTGTAATGCTCGCGCAGACGTTTTCGGAGGTTCATTTTGCGTGGCAGGCGCAGCACTTTGGCAGCCTAAGGCGCAGAATTCGTGGCAGGCGCAGCATTTTGTGCCCGTGCAAGGTCTCGTGGCAGGCGCAGCACGTTCGCAAGGCCAAGTGCAGATTTCATGGCAGGCGCGGCACTTTCGCAAGGTCACGCGATTCACACCTTCGTCTCTGTCTTTCTCTCTCTCTCTCTCTCTTCCCATTTGATCTATCTATCCATCTATCTATCACCAGGTACAGATTTCGTGGCAGGCGCCGTGCTTTCGCAAGGCCAAGTACAGATTTCGTGGCAGGCGCAGCACTTTCGCAAGGTCAGGTGCAGATAGATAGATAGATAAATAGATAGAAAGAAAGAAAGAAAGAAATTCAGAGAAAGAGAAAGGAAGAACAAGAAAGAAAGCACAAAACAAAGAAACTGATAGAGACAAAGAGGAAGAGGAAGTGCAGATAGATAGATAGAAAGAAAGTACGAAAGAAAGAAAAAGAGAGAGAGAGAGAGACACAGAAAAAAAGAAAGACAGAAAGAAAAAAAGAAAGAACGAAAGAAAGACAGCAAGAAAGAAAGAGTGAAAGAAAGACAGAAAGAAAGACAGAAAGAAATGAAGAAATAAAGAAGAGAAGAGAGAAGAGAAGAAAGAAGAGAAGAAAGAAGAGAAAAAGAGAAGAGATAAAGAAAGAAAGCAAGAAAGAAAGAAAGAAAGAAAGAGAAAAAAAGAAAGGAAAAAGAGATAGAAAAAGAGAGAGAGAGAGAGAAATAGAAAGAGAAAGAGAAAGAGAAAGAGAGAGAGAAAGAGAAAGTTAAAGAGAAAGAGAAAGAGAAAGAAAGAGGAGAAAGAAAGAAAAAGCTCTTCCTATAGGCACTTTTCTCGCTTTAGAAACATCCGCCCACCGGCTCTATTAATATGGGAGTGCCCCCGGTTTCAGTGGGGATTCTTCACTTTTGCTCGGGAACACCCACCCCTCTATCACTAAACAAGGGTTTTTCCTCCGGGGTCAAGATCCCCTTGCTCCTGGGACTCGTGCAGCAGCTGGGACAGCACCCCCCGATCCATCCACTCGGTGACCAGCAGCAGCGTGCGGTGCCCGCCCCGCAAATCCACGCAGCCACGCCAGAAGCGCACGATGTTCCTCGCTGCGCGAAAATTGAAACTGGGGATGGCCCGTGTTTGGTTTTTAAGGGAAAAAGTCCAGCATTCTGGAAGAACTCATTCCAAACCTGCTGGGGGAAATACATTCCAAAACACCTGCTCAAGTCCAAAGCTGGTCAAGGAAATGATTGATACCTGGCCCAAAGGTATCCTTCAAGCCCTGATTCCCACCCGGAAATTGCCTCACACCAACCAGGGAACCAGGAAGACGCCCCCTGTTTAGACTGCAGCAACACCACGTTGGGCCAGGAACATATCTTGTTGATGCCAACGTGGAGAGCAATTGCCACATCTCTGGGTGTGCCTCTAAATGACGGATCCTGTGAGATGTGTGGGGGCCCTTTCAGCTCCCCATTTTGTGCCCATCCAAACCTCAGGAGCCCACAACACCGCTCCATCCACAAGACTTGGACCAGCCATATCTCAGATGCCCAGTGGATTTCCCTGGGAAAAAAAAGACTCGGCATCCGAACTTGTTGTGCTTGGTGGGGTTTAAAGGGAACCCATGGGTGAACCCTTCCCAGGGATATGTCCATTCTTTCCAGACATCCTTCCTTCTAAAAAACCACCCAAAACCCTGGGGAAACAGCTGGTTGTTGAAAAGAACGATGGTTGAAAGCCATGGCTCAAAAACCCGGCACCCCCAGTGAACATCCCAATCCAACCACTAAAATCGGTTCTAAAATGGGCAGTGCACCACTCCCCCGAAATGGGATCCCAAAACGGTTTTGACCCACAGTCATACAGAAGCCCTTGCGAGTCGGGCGGCGGATGGGACAGCCGCGAGAGCAGGGAGATCTCCAGCACGAAGTCGCAGACGTCGGCGTCCGTGGGCGATGCATCCCGGACCTCCTGAAAATCCAACGGCGTGCTTCTCTAGGTCCTCCAGTAGAGAGCTTCGAATAAGGCTACCCGATCTTTTCTCTGTAGTCTATTTAAGCAGGGGAACCCTCCCCCCAAAAAAAGGAAACGGTAAAAGGGCACTGGACCTAGCTCTGGCTGAGCCACGCTTGGGCCGCCCAAAAGCCTAGACGCCTGAGACTGAGAAGCTCCAGTTGAGGGGCGAATAGTGGTCATAGGTCCCCTGTTCCCCCCCGCTCGCGGTTCCCCTCAAACTTGGGCCAAATTGTTGCTGGTTGAATATTGAAATGATGGAGGCAAACAAGGCAAAGGGAAAAAGGTAAGTTGAGTCTGGCAAAGTTGCTCCGAAGAGCGTACAATGGTAGATTGGCTTCTGCAAAAGGTAAACCCAAAAAAGCAAACAATACCGAAAATAATCTAATACCTTTGCGGCGTGGCCATCTTCAATTTGAAGATAAGTCCCCTGAAAAACATATGTCGAGGTCCCTGATGTAACAAACAGAGGGAAATATATATCTAAACATATGTATATATATATATATATATCCTTAAGCAACTGGATGTCATCTTTAAGCTCGGGTCGCTCCCGTGCTTTCTGCCATAGAACTTGCTAAGTCTATGTTAACTAGGATTTAAATGTGAATCCCGGTTAACCATATTCAAGCAAACATTGAGTTGGAAGCGTGATAGGGCTGAAGAAACGAAGAAATGCATATGAATGCCTATGATAACTTAAAATTTGAGTAGAAATGCATTTCGACATGGGACTTTAATTGAATTTAATTGCAACGTAAATGGAATTCGATTGTCTATTTCGATTGAGAATTTCTGCTGGAACTCCTTCCAAACAGGTTGTTCATCAAAGTTAATTGGAGTTTAAGTATGTTTGGATAAGACCCCACATAGGTGTTTAGCTTTTTGGCTACGAACTATGCCACAACTGTTGATGATGGCAAGGCAGCGTATAAACAACATATGCATATGTATATACGATGTTTCTCCCCAACTCCACCGCGCCCAGAGGCAACTTATTTGAAACCGGCCCAGAGGGCGCAAGCATTGACACGGGACGCCGGTCCGAACCTTCGATGAGAACCCTTTCTGGGGAAGGGCCGGGAAGGGGGTGACTATGCAACATCAGATGCCCAAACTGTCCTGACTCTGACCATTTCCCCTAAAACCACACACACACACACACACGCATATATATATATATATATATACACCAAAACTCGCAAACACATGTTGTGCTTGCGAGTTTTAGTTTTAACACAACCCGGCCACCTGATGGAAGCCAGGAAACCTAATGGAAGCCAGGAACTCGAATGCAGTTAACTACCGTCTACCGTTGCTGTGGGTGTGTCCCTGCCTATCTCCCCTTTCTATAGCGTGAACCTTGCTGCTTTTTCATTCGGGAACCACCCAAAAAAAAAAAAAAAAGCTTTCCCGCAAAACGCCCACAACGAACCCCCCCCCTCTGCAACCAACGGCACCCACCTCACCCCCGCACGTGCAGCGTGCCCCCGTCCTTGATGGCCACCTTCTGCCCGGCCCAGGTCCCCTGGAAGACCTCCCCAAAGCCTCGCTTGCGTCTCGCCCGCGTCTCTCGTGGGTCACATCCGGGGTTGGATGTGGCAGGTGGGCCAATGGAAGGCACGGAAATGTCCCACCAAGCTGAAGCTGATGGGCTTCTGCTTTGGGACCCCTGGCTTAAGCCTGGCTTAAGCCTTCAGCCCCCCCTGGCTCAGAACCAAACTGCGGTGCAAAAAAAGGAAGCCAACATCGTGATGCGTCAAACATTTTACGATTAAACATGCGCTTATGCCCCAACCAAACCCAACAAATATCTCAGGCCCTTGGCCTTGCAATTCACATGTTTCGCGGTGCAGAAAACACCGTCAAATGAATTGTCCCAGACCCTAGGAATGGACATTCAAACTGTCTGAAAGGTGGCGAGTGAAAGCCTTGTCTGGGGGGGCAACATGTTTTGTCAGCACCTCCTGTCATCTCTTGATATGGAGTGACATGCTGTTGATATGAACCTGGCGGATGAATAAACGAAGTCGACCAGTTCAAAATCAACCAGTCGGCTCACAAATAGGGGTCCCCCAACATGGTCGTGTCCCTTCCTTCCTTTCCAACACACCCCAAAAAAGGCACCAACTCAAAAAGCAGCCATAAACACATATGAATTCGTCTTCCTTTCGAGGGAACCACCCACAACGAACCCCGCCGTCCCCCCGTTCCCGGGGAACGCCATCCCCCCATTCTTTCGCGGGCGTTCGGGGCCCGCGCCGCCCCGGCCGGCGCGGTCCCGGCGGTCGAAGTCGATCTCCCAGGGCTCCACGTGCCAGGCCGGCCGCAGCATCCCTCCACTCGACTCGACCGACTCGAGCCGTGCGCGGGGCGGCGTTTTTGGATTGACCAACCGATGGCCGTGCGCGGGGCCCATTTGTTGCTCTTCTACTCTTTTTCTTTGGACCAGGTAGAAACCCTCCAAAAAAGGGCGAACTCCCCCCCCCCAAAAAAAAGAAAAGGTAGAGAAAAAAAGGGAACTGTGGATTTCCCCAGGCAAACCGGGGTGTTAGTACGCCTTGGGGTAGTCAAACGATGTTCGATTTGCTTCCGATGTTTGGCCAACGCTCGCGCCGCTTCAGGCGGCAAAGCCTTTAAGGAGGTCCTGGGGCCCTGGCGCCCAGTGAGGTTCTGCTGCAGCGAGGGTGCCCCGTCCGCCGGCTTCCTAGGAAGCGGCTGACAAATCTTGCTGCAACGAGCCTTCTGCAAGAAGTTGAACACACCTTTTGCGGGTTCCCCTGGGAAAATCCGAGCCTTTTGTGGGTCCAAAGGGAAAATCCGCGCTGTGTCAACCCAAAAGCCCCTCAGAGCCAAAGTTCGGGGTCCTCCTCACTGAGCAGGGGGGTTTTGGGTCAGGCAAAAAGTTGAACACACCTTTTGTGGGTCCCCTGGGGAAAATCCGCGCTGACCCAAAAAGTTCGAGTCCCAAGATCCGTTCATGGCTCCAAGGACCCCAAAGCGGAGCCGCCTCGTGGCTCAGTTGAACTGAGCCTTACGGGAGCAATCCTATGGTTATTGACCCTAAGCCACCGAGACGGGACTGGCAACCATGGACCAGGTGAGTTATACCCATGATTGCTGCTAACAACTTAACTAAGTCTTAGACCATCTAAGCAAGGTCGTTCTGGCTGGCGGTTGACAACTTTGACATTCATGGGCTCTAAGCCCCCCCTGCCCGCCACTGCCCCTAATTTACCAAAGTTGGACCCCGATAAAAAAAGAGCTTCCCACAACAAGTATAATCTTCCCCGTTGCTTCTTTCTCTGAAGGCCAAACCATCATTGTGACGCCGAAGCTGGATTCCATACCACTTTCCATATCATTTCCCAGGATACCCTTGTGGCCACGCACCGAAAGTTTCATCCATTCTCGTGGCAAACCGTCCCTTGCCAAGCTAAAGCCAACCCCTCAGCCGTGACAACCTTTCATGGACGAGTCGCACACTGGATTCTCACCAACATGCTCCTGAGTGAGGGTCCCAACAATTTGGGCATCCTCAACATCGTTGTAAAGATCATCCTCAACATCGTTGTAAAGATCATCCTGAATGGGCCCAAAGTGTCCGCATTGTGAAATAACAGTCCCCATGGCTCTAGAATCAGCAAATGACACGATTGCTTTTCATTTAGTGAGACGTGGGCCCCTCCGCATTCGCCAAGCAGGGGCTGGCACTCGACTGGATTCTTTCCGGGGGCTAAGCAAGTGTCTTCATAGGAAATTGTCTTCGGGGTTTCCCACCATTGAAAAACGAATCAACTATCAAATATGGCTTTCATGCGCCCCCAAACTTCTACTGGGTTCAACCCCCATTCGCCCATGCACATGTTCCTCAAAACGGCGAAGCTGCATTGCAACGCCCCCATCCCCCCCCATCCCCTCCACCCCCCCACCCCCCTCGCCGCATCGTCCACATCGTCCCGCCGATTTGCACCGGCGCCGCGTTCGCTCGCGCCGAGCTGCGGGCCCTCGAGGCGCCGGAGATACTCCGAGGCCTTCGCAGAGCCCTCCTCATACCTGAGCAGCTGAACTGGTGACCACTTTTTGGTGCTTCAAGATGACAAAAAAACAGGGTACCTTCAAATCAAAGACCCCCAAATGAAGAAATGCGGCGAAGGGAAAATTGGAGAAGGAGATGAGCAAAAAGCAAAAAGGGCCGTTCCGACCTCAAGGGGTCGAAGGTGTTGCGCTGTGTAGGTTGCGTGTAACTTCCATGGCGGCAGCCAGGGCCAGGTGTGTTTGGATGGACTCTATTTGAAGAGGTGGGATAAACCTGGTTGCAACACAGGAGATGTGAGCAGCGAATCTCTCTCTCTCTCTCTCTCATTCATTCATTGCCCAAAAAACACAAGAAGCACGACCAGAGCGAGCAAACGTAGAAATACTCCATGGTGCATTGGATGGCTTCCCTGTGCAAGGGTGGGTTCAAAGCCCAGTAACTACCCAAACTCACCAAACCTCCCGCCCAAATCCCCCTGAAGTCTCCCAAACAAACCACCCAACCCCCCTCCCGGCCCCTCCCCCCTCCCGAAATGAAAAAAAACGGAAAAAGCAGAAAGAACAAAAGCCCCAGCTCGCCAAACCAAACTCAGACTCCACAACCAAACTGGGATGGGGTCCCATCGATCCAACCTTTCGGGCACCTGGCTGTTTCAGTTTCAGCCAGCGCACGTTTGGCTCATCTCCAAAATGTCCAGCAAGAAGCGATGAACGCTTGGATTGAACCCCACCCACTTGATGTTTCTTCCGTGGGCCCTTGCACCCCCTACATTTTCCACATGAAACCCAAGCAACCCCATCAGTTGCAGCCTTGTTCCCTTGTAGCCACCGCCATTTCGGGGCGCTTTTCTTTCTCCCGCGTGAGTCAAGCCCTCGGTCGCTTGGCCGGGCCCGCCAATTTTTGTTGGCCAAAGCTGCAAGGCCCCGGGCTCGAACATCACGTCCACCACGAAGTCTCCGTCCACCTGCACGGCGTTCCTCGGAGCGAGACGGCCATGACCGGATTTCGAATCCTCTGGGCGAAGCAACCACTGCGGACTCTGGTGATTAGAAACACACACACACACACACACACAGCGCGCGCGCGCCCAACAGTGCCCATGGCCCATGGCCCGTGGCTAGTTTACTTAGGGAACCCATTGAAACGCCAAAGAAACTCCGGCCATAGAGATTGATCCCGGTGCCGTCTTCGAAGCCTTTGGAGGGCGTGAATCGCTCAACGCCTCCCCAGACCCAGGCCCCCCAATGACCGTATCGCTGGAAAAGCCGAGGAGTTGCTGCAATCTTTCATCCCCCTGCACCCCCTTGCACCCCTCTCCCCGCCCTCCCCCCCCAAAACCAAAATAAAATGGAAACCATCTGCTTCAGGAGGCCGACTCCGAAATTTCGCTCCTCACCCACGGCTTGGCGCCGGAAAACAATTTCCCGCGGGCGAGCATCCAGGCGCAGCTCCCCTTCTGCGAGCTGCGCAGCGAGCAGGGCGCCACCTGCAGCCAGTCGCAGACCGCCTGCGAAGGAACTCGCGAGCCGGGGGAAGCAACGAGTTGGTTGGTTGGTTGCTTGGTTGGTTGGTTGCTTAGTTACATACTTGGCTAAGGTTAGTTTTGTTTGAGGTGAATTTTGCTAAAGGGCTCAAAAATATGCATTTACAGTTCTCCCATGGCAATCTATTTGGTTTAACAGCGTAGATACACACTTGGGGATTTCCAACGAAATGGGGGGGAGCATGTGCTCACTGATTGGTACTCACTTTAAGCAAGGGGGGACAAAAGAAACCAAAGAAGGAAAGAATTGAAGACCGCGCCAAACTCAAAGGCGAACCAACTGAAGAAGGAATAAGGCAGAAATAAGGATTATAACAAAGGAAGGAACCAATCAAGGAACTCACCAACTAAAGAGAGTGAGACGAGAAGAAGGCCAAGAAGAAGGCCAAGATGAGAAAGACGAGACAAAGGAGCAAAAAGCTACAATCTGCTGAACATAGGCGAACAACCTAAAAACCGGAAAACGCCCAGAAACAGGAGACCTGGCCAAACTGCCGAAACAAAACAACACGTGCAAATGAAAAAGCAACTTGAAATGGGAAGAAAGCTGGCGCACATGACCACAATGAATGGACGACTGGCGCGAATCCGTTCTGCTGGATCGTGGCGAAAACAAAGCAACCCGCCAAAAATTGGAAAACTGGCGACAAAGCGAAACATGACGCAACTATAATTTTGATGTTCCTTGAGGGTAGGAACGACCACCCAAGTCACGCCGCGTGGGTCGTGGCCGGTGCGAAACCATAAAATAAGCATGAGATCCCCAAGTAGAGGACCTCTGTCATGGCGATTTCGCTTTAAAGAGCTCACCAAAAAAAATCACGCTCGCCCAAACATGTGAAGCAGGGCTCCCCAAGTTTTTCCCCTGTGAACATCTCCGCGCCAAAGGGAAGCTCAGTTTGAATGGGCAGCCAGGTGGTGCCACTAAAAGGGCAAATGCGTTGATCAAACCTCCCCGACCTGTTTCCTTGGGCCTTTGTTTGTTGGTTGATTTTGCTGGACGACCCTCTCGCACTGGGCAATTGGAAATGCGGGCAACTGGGCCGGAGAGCCGAGGGCCGCTCACACAGCGGGATCCCCCGATGAGAACTGCACTTCAAAGGCAACGGTGAGCAAGACATCTAAGCTCCCCGCTCGCCACTCCAGGCCTAAAAGCCGGACCGCTTAAAGTGAGTTTATCGCAGATTCCCTTACAGCGGTGGTTTCTGGTCCCATCCACTAACATGGAACCTGACTGGGAGAGCCCTGGAAGACAGGACAAATTCTTCGGAGGGTGGCGGAGAGGAGGGTGCGCTTCTGGAACCCCGCACCGCCATGTCCTTGCAAAACCGCTGGTGGAAACGAACTTGGACAACCCACAGCTCCGAGTTCGGCCCCTTTCAACCGCCCGCTGGACAAAACCTGCAGCTTTTCCCCAGCTCAAACCGTCCGCTTCTCGCGTCCCGCGCCGCTCCGCGCGTCCCACGCGGCCCCGCGCGCCTTGAAGAGCACGGCCCGGACCCGGGAGGTGCCTGCGCCGGGCGCTTTGGCCTGACGGCGACGCGGGTCGAATTCGAGGCTCGGAGGGAACTGGAGTTGGGAAAAATCGGCAACCAAACACATCTAGATATATCATGGCAAGAAGAACTTGGAAGAATCATAAAAATGGAGTAAAATCGATTAGAAGGAGCCTTCGTGCTACGGGGACTAAGTGAGAATCAGTGAAAGCT
The DNA here is from genome assembly GCA_963377175.1 of Effrenium voratum. Taxonomy (NCBI): domain Eukaryota; class Dinophyceae; order Suessiales; family Symbiodiniaceae; genus Effrenium; species Effrenium voratum. The sequence goes on along the minus strand of CAUJNA010002190.1, from coordinate 159,941 downwards.
GGCGCTCTGAGACAGATGCTAAGAGAGGAATAAGCAAGAGAAGACCTGCGTGCATGTGTGGTGGGGAAACGGAAATGATTGAAAAATGCAACCCTCTGCGGGTTTCGGTTCTTTTCGATGCTCGCAAGTTAGACTGATCGGAGCGGGCTCGGAGCGATCTCGGAACGAGTTCGGAGCAGGCTCGGAGCCGTGCGCATTGACGCGGACGCGTGCTTGCGTTTCGCAACATTGGTTTGCGTGGCAGGCACAGCATTTTCGCAAGGTCAGGTACGGATAATGTCCACCTACGATTAGTAAACTATCCCTAAATAAAGCTAAACGTGTTCCCCAACCAAATAACAAACTACCCCTAAATAAAGCTAAATGGGATCCCCCCCAAAAAATGCTCTCATCCTATATATTCTTTCAGGGGCAAGCTTTCCATTCAAGCTGGCTGATCAAACATCTTGATTCCAATTCCATCAGATCCCAAAAATATCGAGTCCTTCCCTTCATCAAATTCTTTATCTAGAAACCCTCAAAAACACAACTTGACCCTGCCAGCAAGGCAACCCCCCAGGAAGCCTCATGCACTAAATAATTCCTGACCCTAAATAAAGCTAAGCTGATTCCCACTGATGCAAAAGTTCTTGGCCCAATACTACTTTAGAATTGGCCAAATTCTAAACTAGTATTCCCCCCAAAGCAAACTAAGAAAAAACAACATGCCCAATACTACTTTAGAATTTGCCCAATTCTAAAGTAGTATTCGAAAACCAAAAAAACAGAGCCCAATACTAAACACATTCTAAACTGTTCCCGAACCGGATTTTTCCCTTTAACTTTATTTAGGGTCATTCAGGGGGGGGCCCTATTTATTAATCAGAGGCGGACATTACTGCTAGGCCACAGCAATGGAATCTGCTTCATGAACTGCACTATGTACGAACAATCATCATCATCATGATCATATAATCAAATATGTAAGTCATTCAAATTGAGGGAAGACAGCCATTTGTGGTGTCGCCCTATCTTGACACATACTCAAAACCCAGAGAATTGATCAACGCGATAAACAGTCAGTTGGGTGGAAGCTGACACAACCTTTCTGCAGTTTTACCATCCCCACACTTGCAGACATAAGGAGCATCACTAAGGCGCACGAGAGCCAAAGTGCTCGGTACTTCACAGGCTGGAAAAGCCCCAACCCCGGAACCAAAATGCATGGCACCCCTCTGGCAGACAAAAACAAGGCCTTTACAGAGCCCAAGATCAACATCCAACAGAGGGCACAGAACTGTAAAGAACTTAAACGACAATGCGTCAATTGCCTCCGCCTCCCAAAACCGTCCCAGCACGCTGGACACCGCACGGGCACAGAGGCTTCTGGAGTGTCGCCCAAAGCTTGCTGGTTCTCATCACAAAACACAAGCGGTGGTGGGGATGCACCGGACGGATTTCTCCATGCCTTGCCTAGCGAACCCGCAAGACAAGCAGTGCGACAAGTGTACCCACCCAGCGGGGCAACCCTGAGGCTTCCTTGAAGGACGACGGTTGCAATGGTTCCCTGGATGTGTCCCCGGAAGAACTGGCTTCCCATTAAGCACCACCCCAACGGGCCCCAGCCTTGGCATCAGTCTCGTGCATCAGCTGCCCCACCAGGACCTCGCCCAGAAAATTCCGAAGGAACCGGAAGGAACCGGAGACCCGCAGTGGCCGACCTGGAGCCTGAAACAAAACCTCAAACCGTGTCCCATCAATGTCTTGTGTCGGACAAGGGGGGTCACCCGCAAAAGTGATCCGGAGTCCCACTTGCGGGATAGACCCGCCATGAAGCAACCAGGGGTCTACTTATGAGGAGTTCACATTCTTCAAATATATTCAGATCCCCAACCAGTCAAAACCACCATCAAACCCCCCCCCCCCTCCCACAGCTGATCTCCTTCTTCCCCCCCCTCCCCCCCACACAGCAATTCAGGGTTGCCCACCAACTCAGGGCTACCTGATGTCCTTTCCTTTTATCATGTTTCGATGTTGCCAATTTTAGCAAGGTCATGCCACATGTTATTTTGTGTTTGCAAACATTTAACGTTACGGCCATCAATTCAATCATGCCTTCTCTATAACCAGCCATACATTGAGAAATCAAACGACGAAAGCCTTATTCTACTTTATACTAAATCGTTGTGGTTGTTGTATTCGTTCCTATGCGCTAGTATGAATAGAGCATGTTTCATTGGAAACGTGTTTACCTTCTTAACAAAACAAACGCCAATCATACACCAGTTGTTATCTGCACATACATATTTGTTCAACTAAAAATCCAGTTATGGTTGAAACGTTGGTGGTAAAAGTATTGCAAACATACAATAATTGATGAAATCCCACAACCTGTTGGCAAACATTATTCGTGGGATTGCTTGTTGAAATGGAACATCTATTGCAGCTAACCAAGTAATGAATAAATACATACATAATAGTAATGGATACGCATACGATAATACATGTACAATACAACGCTAGTTGTTCGAACTTGAGTAAGTTAGGTCTCCCAATGGGTAACAATACGTGCTTATTCAAGTCTGATAGCCATTCCACCAAAAATCACGGTCACTCAAATCCTTCAATTTCACCTTTGTTCTAGCTAACTCGGGTCCCCTTGTTTGGTTACCCCACCCACCACCCCACCCACCACCTAAACCCCCCCTACCCCCCAGCCCCACCCACCACCCCACCCCACACCTCATCCGCCCTCGTGCCGCCCTCCGCCGTGCTGCCTGGTTCTGCGGATCCATCTGCTCCGCCAGCAGGCGCTCGAAGCGCTGGTTCAGCGTCAAGCCCCGCGCCCCGCTGCGGCCCAGGACCTCCGAGACCTGCCGGCGGAGCGAAGCGGCGCGGAGCGGAGCGGTTGGCTTCGTGGGCTCAAAGGAAAAAAAGAATGGAACACCAGCCATGGAAGTTGCCCTAAGGTCGCAGAAGTAAAAGGTTGAAAGGAAGGGTCAAAAGATGAGCTTAGGAAGCGCCCGTTAAGGGGACCCTTTTTTTGAAGAAAACCACAACGCGGCACATTGCCTCCAGGTGGATTGGTCAGAAACGTCCAGACGCTGTTTGCTAAGGTGATCTTCCCACAAAGTTCAAGACCAGAAAGTCCGACAAGCCCCCTTCCCCGCAAACAAAAGAACGGCGGAACCTGGCTCCAGACCAAACCAGAAGCGGGGGCCAAAGGGTGAGCCACCGCCCATCGGAAGCGATCTGCTGCGATCAGCCTGCAGAGCGGTCACCATGACCCGGGTGGCCGCATCGCTGGTGCGGGCCAGCTTCTTGTGCACCTTCCTGTCACGAAAAATCGAAAACCCGTGCCATGAACTCCACCCAGTGGAAACCCCATGAACTAGTTCCGGAAAAAGAACTTGATTTTCTTGGACCGATTTCCCGAAAATGTGTTCCTTGAGGGCGGGAACTCCCTGAGGGGAATCCACTTCCACCTTTTCCAAAAGGACACCTAGAAAATGAGAAATGCTGGGCGCAGTTGCTTCGCGGCTTGGACCTACTGTGGATGGACGAAATCCTGCACCATTTGGAAACCATTGTTTGTTGGTATTTACCAGGGAATCATCAGAAACAGGGTTTCTTAGGTGGGTAGCTGCTGGAATTCAGCCGCCAGACTCAAGGAATCCCGGATTCGGGATCCGCACTAAGGGGCCGAAGCCCAGGGAAGACAAATTCCTTTGGGCCAGCCAGGCGTTGAGCCAACTTGGGCTGGCAGTTGTCTTCCATTGGCAGCCGAAGCCCGAAGCGAGAGTCTGGACAGCATTTTGTTGGGCGGGGTCATACATGGCAACCAATTTGTTAACAACAAAAACAGGATCAAGAGGGGCCCAATTAGGAGAATTCGACTCAACACATATTTTCTGCTTCAGAGCCATAGCCAGAGCCATTGCCAAACCTAATAAAGTATTGGACAAACAATTTATTAGACAGAGTTGTAATGAAGCCCAGTGACCTTAAAACCTGACAGCAACCAAAAGGAACAACCCAATTCTAGGGTTCCCCCATGTGCCAACTTTGCCAGCACCTCCTTTAGGGTAATGAGCCTATGACCGAAAGTGCCGCACTCGTACACAATCGCCCCACTCTCAAAGAATAGCGCATTTCCCGCCAGAACGTGAGCCTACATTGTTACATGCCACCCCCCCCCCCCCCCCCAAAAAAAAAGAAGAGTAATCAACCAGAGGATTCTAGTCAACTGCGCCCCGCGTGCCATCCACACGCAGACTCTTTTTGAAGCTTTTGCATGCTCAAAACCTAAACACCCACCAAACAAATGGCCGGGCAAGAAGACCCCAAGTCCCCCCTTTCCCCCCTTTCCCCCCCTTTTCCCCCCTTTTCCCCCCTTTTCCACCTACATCCACCTCCACCTAAATCCAACCCCCCCCCCCTGGGCCGAATTGAAAAACCCGACTCGAAAACGGGCTCCAAGGGGCTCGAGGAACTCCCCCAGAGCGCCATCCTGGTGCCGGTCCAGCAGCAGCGTGTAGCCCTCGCCGGCGTCTCGGAAGGTCTCCGGCAGCTTCCTCGCGGCGCGTCCCGGAGATCGGGGCAACGAAGCCAGGCGAACAGAGGTGTCCTTTTAGGGGAAAATGATGGGCTTCCCCGGTGGATGAGAAAAACCCACCAGGTAAACCACAACCAAAACAACCAAAAGATGGGCTTTCCTGGTGGATGAGAAAAAACCACCAGGTAAACCACGACCAAAACAACCAAAAGATGGGTTTCCCTGGTGGATGAGAAAAAACCACCAGGTAAATCAGGAATCGCCATCTACTTTTCGACCAAAACAAGAAAAAGGACACCTATGCATGCAAAGGGCAGCAGTGGAGCTGGGCGGAAGGCAAAACCCCCAGGAAGGAAAAGAACGGGCTTTTCCCCCCAAATCGGGTTTCCATCCATTTCAACTGGAAGTGGACTTGGTCGAGTAAGGGAGGGCCATTAGAGATCAGCGATTGTTTCTGGTCGGTCCCTGATGGTCGCTAGTCTGTTATGGCCACTGTTCGGTTGCAATGGCGCCCCTTGTCGTGGCCCCCAATCGATATATGATTCCTGTCTCCGGATCAGACCTTTTGGGAACGAACCGAAAGGGGACCCCCTCAAAGAACACCAGGGATGGCTCATATCTGTAATTCCCGCATTCCTTGCTGAGAACCAGCAACTTGATTAGCTGCGAAGTAGTCAAGTTACGGTGTACCAGGATAAGCTAGTTTGGGCACTAGGCATTTCAGGACACCCTCTTGCCAACCACAAGCCCTTGAAAACTTCATGGGGTGTGCCATGGAGAGGCTAGGTAGCCGGGTTAGGTCTTTGTCAGCAGTCCAAGTCTTTTGCGGGGGGTAAAGCTGGCTTCTCAGACTCTAAGGTGAGGATTGCAAGCCAAGTAACTGGCTGAAAATGCTGTGGATGAGATCTATTTCGCACCTAGGAAGGCCTGGAATGATTCAATTCCCCTGTAAATACCAACGGCAATGGTTTCAACCATGGTTTCAAAGTGGTACACAATTTCGTCAGTGCTGGAATCATGTGAATGTTCATCTCGTGTTAAATGTTTACTTTGAGTGGCGCTCACTGTGCGTGCCTGCACAGTCTGCAGCATGTTCGCTTGTGGCCAAAAAATCGGCGGACCAGGGCAACAACGCAACCCACATTCAACAACACAAAGGGTGTGTATTTATGTATATACATACGTGTATATACACATACAGGATCGAAACACGCCGAAATTCAAACACACGCGCGCACACACACACACACAAAAAACGAAGCAACAACGAAACCCACAAGAAACAAGAGCAAAAAGAACGTGGGCAGCATTGCGGCCAAACCACAAACCCGAATCCGTCCCTTCAAAAACAGTCGAACACTCATTCCGCTGAAGCTGCTTGGGGAATACACAAGAGGTCAACCGGTCAACTGATGCTTAGGACTATCCCATTTGCTTGTTTGCTCCTGGGTCATGGTGAAAGTTGTGCCATTTGCCCCTCCCAAAAAAACCAGCCCAGTTCTTCCCATTGGAAAGACAAACCAAAAAGAGACCATCCTTCTGGTTGTGGGTTCATATCCTATTTGAGAAAACGCCTCACCCAAACAAGTCCCCACTATTCCTTAAGCTCCCTTTTGTTGTTCCATTTGGCTTGTGTGGACGATGCAACGACTCACTTCCTGAGACGATCGATCAAAGAAGTCAGTAAGGGGATAATCAGCCAAAAAAAAGAAGTCCTGAAGATACATGTCACTAAGGGGATGATCAGTTCGTTTTACTTTGTGTGGATTGGTGGTTTGTAGGTTGATGGTTTCCCACTAACAATCAAGGACCTTTGGGGGTAAATCCCAACCTACTAATCCAAGCCAAACCATTTGGGAGATATCTGAAATAAAACAAGAAACCAAGAGAAGCCAAAACCAAGCTAGAAACTCGGGGATTGCTTTGGGATCTTGAGGAAAACCCAACGGTGTAAAAAAAATAAAAATGTTCCAAGGCGCTGCGAGAACTGCAGCTGGCAGTTCTTGGCCCAGTGCTCTTCCAGCTGCCCGTCACCTTGGATTCTCGAAGATTGGCCCGAAGTCATCCGCCCGAAGGATGCGGATTTTCATGGTGCAGCCAGGGGACATATAGGCGGTGGGTCCAAGTGAAATGGAACGGAAAATGGAAGCAAAGTGCAAAGCCTGCGGTTTTTTGGTGGCGTAACTTTGGCCCATATCCATCTAGGGATCCCTGTTGGGCTCAAGAACCGGAGGAGGTGGAATGTGGCCTCCTTTTGCTCACTTGTCGAGTGGACTGGTCAGACAAGGCCGCAATCAGTGGAACCTTTCAAGGGGCGCCGGGCATTTGCCCCAACAGGTCCCACGGCAATCTTGCGAACCACCGCACAGCCGGTTTTCGAGGTGAACACCTGCAACCCCGCCAGCCCGCCAGTGCGCAGCCCTTGACAACCACAACACCTGCCGGAGTCCGGCAAGACTGGTTGAGAGTTGGAAGAGCCAACATTCCCAACATAGGGCCGGTGGATCGTACCTATACTTCGCACCTACACCCACTCCCAAACAAAAGTTTACATCGTCAGTGGCTCTGGAGCTGTTTCAACCCAGGTGAACTCGCTGCGCGGTTGATGTGTCAAAGGTATGCCCAACCCAGCCGCGTAATGCGGACCCAGGATTAATAAACCCGCCCCACTATTAGGGGGGTGTTCCCTCCAAAAGTGGTCTGAATCCCCACTAAAAGGGGACACCCCCCAACCAAAAATCCACCAGGGTTTACTAATCCGGGGTCAACTTTAAGCAGACTCTTCCCCCTCTTCCCTCCTTCCCTCCTTCCCCCCCCTCCCTTCCCCTCCCAGCCAGGGGTGTGCCACCGGAACCGTCCCATCGCAGCCCGGCAGCTGGGGCTGTCCTGCCATGCAGCCTCAAGGACTCAAGGCCGAGTCCTAGCCCGCGCCGTGAAGCTATAAGAAACCCTCGCAACACCCAGGAAAATACCAAAGTGAACACGAGGACATACGAGGAAACACGAGGACATACAAGAAAATACGAGGAAATACAAGGAACTACGTGGAAACACGAAGAAATACGGGGAAATACGGGGAAACACGAGGAAATACGAGGAAATACGAGGAAAGACGAGGAAGTGAAACCTCAAAACACCAGGCAAATACCAAGTGAATACAGGGCTGTCCGCAGATCCCCCGCGAAAAGTGACAAACTTTTCGCAGGTGAAATGGACATCCCACCACGAAACACTAAAAGGCTAAGAAAAGCTCAGGAGATGGCTGGGAACCACCAAGTGAATACAGGGTTAATAAGAATACAAACGGGATAGAGAACAGGGCGAGAAAGCGGAAAATGAGCATGACCTAAGCATCAAGAAGAATAAATCGCGCAAGTCGATAAGGCAAATGCGAATCCAGTAAGGGGCATATGTCCACCGCACTGCCATGACTCAATGGTCGAATTGGGGCGCCTCTCGCCCCCTTTGGGTTGGACAAAGACCCACCGCACATGATGCCAACCGCGCTCCTCTGGGTGCGGGGTGCCTCACAGGTTTCATGGAAGGCCCCAGGAGCACCACCCAATCTTAGATGCGCCAGCCATAGGGCATCACACCAGGCACTCGCATGGTCCAAGCCAAAGGGTGAGATGTGTCCAGCGCAGAAAAACAGTTAGGACCAACCAACGAATTCTTACCAGGGAGGGCTCCAATGAACCTGTGCATCCAAAAGAAACCCTAGAGGCCCTATGTGGGTCGCAACACGGGACCCAAAACTTACGGCCGGTCTCCCCTGGATTTCCACCAAAAAGGGGGAGAGAGGCACCTTCTAACTGAGAAAAGAAATGTGAAATATATGTATGTATATATATATATATATGTGTGTGTGTGTGTGGTTGGACCATTCCTTTCGTAGGGACTTTTCCGCAAAATCCAAGATGACCTCAAGGTACTTGGATGTTCGGCCAAGTTAGCAAGCTGTTTGGAACCCAAGTCAGAACACGCTTATAACTCCCCCGAAGTGGAGTTAACCTTGTTATTTGTGGGTTGTACCCCAGGTGGCTTACTAACTTGGCCGAAGTGGAGGTAACCTTGTTCCGGCTGCTAGGTCCTCCAGTGGAGAAGTTGGAAAAAGGGTACCCTTTTCTCTGTAGTCTACTATAGTAGGGGAACCCTCCCCAAAAAAAAGGGTGAAAGGGCACTACAGGGTGTCCATGGCTGGCTTAAATGATTTGGGCGGCTAACCACTCACTAGCTCAGCCGAACATCAAGGCAACCCCAGGGTCTTCCCTCGAGCCCTTCCTTCCGCATCCATCCCCGCTGAGCGAGGCGAGGTGCCGAGGCCGCCAGCGCGGAGGCCGCGTGCGGCTCCTCCGCGGGCTTGCGCCAGGCGCGGATCTGTTGCATCCCATGGCACGGATCCCCGCGCGTCCCGTGGCTGGCGCGTGCGTAAGGCGTGGCTCGGGGTGGAAACCGCAGGTGGCTCTGCGCGTTTTGACGTGGCCCGCGTTGATGGCAAACAAACCCCAGGGCTGGTTGAAACACAAAAGGGCGGTCTTCCCTTTGACCATGGCCTCACAAGCCTTGATGGCTCAAATGCAGGGGCTAGTGGGCTAGTGGAAGAGACCACACGTAACCAGCTTTGATGGCCCAAACGGAGAGAAGAAGAGACCAAGATGCTAAAGGGAAGGAGTGCAGGGGGCCGCTTGAGCGGGAGGGGTGGCATTGGCACTGCAAATTCTCCCACGGCCGGATGAAAGCCAACTGCACTTAATGCACATGCCGGAACTCAAGTCCGCTGCTGCGACCCCAAAAATTAAAAAACCAACAGCAGGAAAACCTAGGCAGCAGCTCGCCAAGCTACCGCCCTTACGATCGCCGAAGCCCGTCCATGCCCCCTAAAAAAGGCTCTCAAACCTCAAGCGCGTGCATGCGCGCGTGCGTGTGCGCGTGTGCGGGCCTGCGGGTGTGGAGGTGTGAGTGCGCACGATCCCCTTTGCGGTTGACGGGCGCCTAACGGCGCATATGTTTCACCTTGGATTTGGCATGTCTACCGTGATCCGATGATCCAACCAGAGTCGCTCGGGTTTGAGGCCGCGGCAGTTGTAGATTTCTGGGGGCACACGGCCCTTGCGCAGCATGTCCACCACCCACTTCTCCGCCCTCAGCAGAGAGAATAGAACGGAGTCCAGCTTGACATTTTTGACTGTTGGCGCCCCACATTGAGAATGGGTCGATTAGATATGGGGTACTTGTTGTGTTTGTGTATTTGTTTGTTGCATGCTTGCAGCTTGGGATTTGTTTGCCTTTTTATCCACCGTTTTCAAAATAAGGAAGACAGAGGGAATGAGGGAAGTTCACTCCATGCTGACGGGAGTGCATGATTCTCCCATGGTTCCCCCATCTCATTCCACTAGCAAGCAACCGCTGTTTCTGGAAAACCCACATGTTCTTCCCCCAGGTTGGTTGAAGGAAACCAACCATCATTGGCACCCACTCCAATAAAGACACACGCTCGGTATGGTAACCACAAACTTTGCAGCCTAAATAGGGGGTGTCCCCAGGTTTAGTGGTTGAAATCAGACCACTGTTTGAGGGGCCAAACCCCCCCCCCCCGAATTTAATAAACCGATTGGTTGAAATTCATATGGGGTCCACCTTCAGGTACTCTTTACTGGCTGTGGGTCAACACCCCTAAATGGAGCCCTGGCAAATGGAACCAAGGACATTCAAACCTTCATATCCTGGCGGTCTAGTTTTGACCCATACCCATATAGCCCCTAGCCCTGAACCCCTAGCAAATCAGCTCGCCTCCACCCAAAATGACGATTCCGCCGCACATACCCTACCCCCCCTTCCCCTACCAGCCCTTCCCACTTCATCTTCGGCCCGAAAGGCCCTGCCGCCAACTTCTCCTGCACAGCCGTGGCCTCAGGAAGGCATCTGAACGGCTGAGGACCGAGAGAAGATCTGTGGAACTGCCAGCCCGAGCGACGCTATGGAAGTCGCCCCGAACTAGAAATGGACATCGACCCCTCCCGATTTTCTTTGATAAGTTTGCGAATCTGAGGAATCAAAGGGGGGGCGAACCCCCTTCTCGGTGGAGATGTACTTGCCCCCGACCCGCCAGGGCCAAAGCGGGGCGTTGCCCCCTTTGTCTTAGCTGAGTCGGGGCGCCGACAGAACCGGAAGCAACCAGGAGAATTCTTCTGAGGGTCACCCCATCCAGGTCCTCCAGTAGAGAGGTTAGAATAGGGGTACCCACTTTTTTCTGTAGTCTGCTTTAGTAGGGGACCCCTCCCCCAAAAAAGAAACGGGCAAAGGGCACCTAGCTGGGGGACCTAGCCATTAACTCCCGGATAAGAGACGAGTTCTTACTGTAAAGGAATCCCCTTTATGATGGAGGAAGGGGTGCACCAAAGCTAGCAGCTGCATGAGATTCGAGCTCCTTGAAGTGGGGGGGAGGTGGGAATGGGGGGGCTGCCGGGGGCGGGGCGGTGGCTAAGGGAAAAATTCGAGCCTGTGCGGGTAAAGGGCGGGGGTTGAAAATACATCAAGTGATTCTTGCAATCTTGCTGGCCCAAGCAATTGATGAAACCAATCTTTCGCCATTTCGGCCCCTTAGCTTGCTGAATTAAGGAGAAGCTTCAGCTAGCTTAAGCTAGCTTTCGTGATCAGAGGTGGTTAAAGCCATTGCCTTTGTCACACTCGACTTCGTCGAGCAAGCCAAGGCCGGCAGGGGAAGACGCAAAGCCATCCAGGCCCCCGTTGACCCCAACAGGATGAGAGATGCTGAGACCAGACCGTTTGGCCTTCCGAACCAGAAAGCGCCATCATGTGGTCGGAAGGCTCCGAACCACACAAGTCGCCAACGATCCACATGAAACTAAAAGAAAACCTAACCCCTAAAACAACCTCTAACCCCCTCTAACCCCTACAAAACCCTGGGGACACATCTCCCTTTCCGGTCTTTCCCTTTGCGGCAAAATCCGCCTTGTCGCGCTCGAGCGCTGCGGGTTTTTGGTTTTTGGCTTCGCCCACCGAAAGGGATCGGGACCCGCCTTGCGAAACCCTCGGCGGGATCCTTTCTTTCGCCCTGGAAAAAGAGGAAAATAATGGCAGTGTAAGGGCCCCAAATAATTTTGGGCCATATGCTTAGAGTATAGGATGAGGTCGTTTTTGGTCCCTTGACTCTGGTTTGCATCCAAAGCCTTCCTGGATGTTGGGTCCCAGGTTTTGCCTTTTGGCACCACGTCGTCCAAAAAATCGAGATCTGGAATTCCTGTCGGGGCATCATAAAATCAGGACCTACCAAAGTCCTGGCAGGAATCAAGACCTTTCGTGGAGATGGGGATGGTTGGGGGCATCCTATGACAAATAGTCTCAGACGCTTTCTGGGGAGGGAGGGGAGAAAAGGACAAAACAAGGGTACAACTGCCTCCGTCTTTCACACGGCAAACCGTCTCCTCATTGCACCCCTCCCCCTGGCAGGGAGGCCCCCACCAGCGTGTGAACGCTCTCCTCAAGCTGAGTGAGGTTGTCCTCACGATGCCCCATGGAGCCCAAACCCTCCAATTGGATGCTTGCCTGCAAGTGCTTCCATGCTTCCATGATCCATGCTCATAAATTTGCAGGGAGCCCAGGCATTACATGAACCCTATGAGATGTATGTGTGTCTATGGCACCGCACATGCCATTTGTTGGTGGTTGGGCAACTGCAAAGCACTGCTCGACCCACTCCCCAGCTTGGGACAATGGTCAGCATGTCACCCCCCGAGTAATTAGGTGCGGTTATCAGTATGGTCATAAGTGCGAGCAGGTGGTTCCCCAAAACCTCCCTGCAGAACGTAGAACCCACACAACCATCATTTTAGAGGAACCTCCTTTTGGGAGACCCTACATGCTGATTGGTGGGCGACGGTAGGGACAACGGGAAGGCCCAAGTCAAGTCAACTCCCCTTGATTGTCGCTTCGCCCTCAGCAGGAGAAAGGGTGCAGCTGGTTGAAATTTGATGAACATTTGCACGTTATCGTCTCATCTTCGAAAACGATCCTGTGCCAAAGCTTGGGAGGGATGGGTTTGACACACAGCAGGGACCTCATCGCCTGGCAGGAAAGGAAAACGACCGAGCCCATGTCTCGCACCAGGAAATTCGAAGTAGGTACTTGGAGCCAAATACCAAAAAAATCCAGGGTGTTGGCTGAATTTGCCGGTTTGCTGGTTTAGGATGTCAATTCACAGTTGGGAGGAAAGCAATATCATATCTTTTTTTGCGGAGGCAAGCTCATGTGAAGACCGGCGGCCTTCAAAAAATCCATCCTCAGCTGCAATTCATGCTGGCACCCCTTCGTGGCAAGAGCCTTGCGAGCTCATATCACTGCTTTTCGGTGAGCGCGCCATCAGTGCGGCAGACATACATCCTGTACCCAAGGGGAAACGCCCTTGGGCCCCCAATGGCGACGTCTGAAATAAGTAGAGTGTCGAATGGAGGAGCCGTTGCTTGCCAAGGGTCTCCGCACTGAGTCAGCTTGCTGTGCCCCTGCGACAAGAGGGTGAAGAGATGCTGCATACCTCAGATGCTCAGCTGTCCATCAATCACTTGTCGAAAGTCTCTGCATTGCAAATCACGGCCAAATGTTGTTTACTGGCTGGTGCCACACAAACAAAGCGGCCTGACACGTCAACCTGATCTTGAAACGAGGACAGCCGAGCTAACAGCTTGAAGTGGCAGGCAAAGGAAACCCCAGCGGATGTGCACGGAAAAAGCTGCCTTTGACCACTGAGCTTGGCGATCAGATCGATCAACCGCGGGTTCTGAATCCTGGCTTTGCATGTCGGCAAAGTATATATGTTTTTGTTCTTGTTGTTTTTTGACTTGAAGCCCTTCCCCCCCCCAACCCCCCAACCACTACCCCAAAAATCAACACACAGAAAAACGAAAACACAAAACATGAAGACAACCCAGGAAACCAACAAAAACAGACCAACAACATGGGGAAGCTGGGGCATGAGTCTCTTGCTGTTCGTTTCAGTTTTCAACCCAGACCAAAATGGGGTTCCCGCAAGTTGCACTGTATTGTCTTCAGGTCCTTGCTCGGGCTGTTCAAAAATGCTTGCAACAGTTTTGCTCAAACATCCTCATTTGAGTGTGTGTTCCCAAATGGCGTTCTTTAGGTTTCCCATGAAAAAAGCAAAACAGCAACTCGACACATGCTAGTTTTGCCCGAATCTTCAGAAGGGGGTCCCAAGACAAAAGAAGAACCAGCAGCATGCCCGAAACACCAAAAAAGCTCGTTTTAACCAAAGGGGCCTGGTGACTCGGCGGCCTTGACTTTGTGACTTTCACTTGGCGCCACATGTTTTGCACCGCAAGTCTAGGTCTTCCAGTAGAGAGGTTAGAATAAGGGTACCAACTTTTTTCTGTAGTTTATTTTAGTAGGGGAACCCTCCCAACCAAAAAAGAAACGGGTGAGCAAGGGCACCTAGCTGGGAAACCGCAGGAAGTGAGGCACCCTGAAACCGGCCCGCCCCGCCGTTTCGCCAGGCAACGTGTCTTGTCCTGTGGGCCCACCTGCTCCTCAGGTGCGGGAGCAGGCCCTAACTGGTGGTTGCCTAGGAAGGACCCCGGAAATCAACGGTTCACCTTTTGGGGTCATGGCAAAAACTCGGCTGCCTCGAGTCGTCGAGGACCCAGAAATTCCTATTCCGGGCTTCACCTTTTGGGGTCGCAAAAGACTGGACCAAAATGAGAAAACTATAAAGATCAGTAACAACTGAGCTAAAGGAAAAAGCCATTGAACAAAAAAAGATGGGAGTGCCCCTGAAAAACAATTCGCACAAAAATGAGATGGGACCCCCCCCCGGAGAAAAAAGGATGTGCTTTTCGGTGGTGCCTTTTAAACAGCTCCAAAAAGGGTTCCCTCAAAATGCACAGGCCCAAATTCGGGGGGGTGCATGACGCTTCAAGACCAACCCGGAAAACCAACGCCCCCCCCACGTTCGAAACAGACAACCCCACCTCTGCCTTCAGTGGGGAAAGTGGTCTTCAAGGGCCTGGGCCTGTCGAGAAATGGGCGGAAACTGGCTGCTGGTTGTCAAAAAAACGATGACCCTCAACCATATGGGTAAAATGTGGCACTTCCCTACAAACAAGTTTGGCCCTCCCCCCCCACCGGTGAGCTCGCGATACATTTTAGTGAAGGTAGAAAACCAACATTTAGGGGAATTTGTGTTTTCTACTTTCACCCATTCCTAGAACCATAGACTGGTTGGAATGGCACTTGGACAGGAGAAATTCATTCAACTGCCGGCGCCCTTGCACATCTTATCTCGCCAACTCTTTGTAGCAAATGCATTTGCCTGTCCCGCAGAAACCTGAACAATCCCAAAGCACAACGTTCGAAGAAGAAAAAGAAGAAGAAAAACAACGCCAAGAACAGTATGAAAGCCATCTAGCTGAAGCCGCCCAGAGGTGTTAGGTTGGAGCCTTTCTGTAGGTCCCAAAACATTCAACGGTGCCCCTGCTTTGGAAACCCCAAAGTGCCAAGAGAACTTCACCGCACCTCTCCGCCAATCTGTTCCCTTTTCAAGCACAAGGGCTTGCTGTGGATGGGACGCAGCGAAGGAATTCCGAGCAACCGATCTGGGACAAAGGGGCATCCCACATCTGGCGGTCCAACTTGATTCACCGACCTTAAAGGTCACGCTCGCTTTGAGTGGAGCCCCGCCCCGCCCCCCTCCCAGCTTTTCAAGCACTGACTTTAATGCATTCCACACACACACACACTTACCCACCCACCCACCCACCCACCCACCCACCCACCCACCCACGCACCCACGCACCCACGCACCCACGCACCCACGTACCCACGTACCCACGTACCCACGCAACGCAACGCAACGCAACGCAACGCAACGCAACGCAACGCAACGCAACGCAACGCAACGCAACGCAACGCAACGCAACGCAACGCAACGCAACGCAACGCAACGCAACGCAACGCAACGCAACGCAACGCAACGCAGCGCAACGCAACGCAACGCAACGCAACGCAACGCAACGCAACGCAACGCAACGCAACGCAACGCAACGCAACGCAACGCAACGCAACGCAACGCAACGCAACGCAACGCAACGCAACGCAACGCAACGCAACGCAACGCAACGCAACGCAACAACGCAACGCAACGCGCAACGCAACGCAACGCAACGCGCACAACGCAACGCAACGCAACGCAACGCAACGCAACGCAACGCAACGCAACGCAACGCAACGCAACGCAACGCAACGCAACGCAACGCAACGCAACGCAACGCAACGCAACGCAACGCAACGCAACGCAACGCAACGCAACGCAACGCAACGCACGCACGCACGCCCCGGGCCTTTGTTTCGTACTCAACTGCCTGCTTTCCCAAGCGGCCAGCTCAGAGTTGATCCTCCTGAACCGCGTCCGCAGGTCTGTCAACTGCCGGTCATGGGCCTCCTGGGCGCGTTAAAGCGGTTGCATGTTCAGGGTTTGCTTGAAAACGAAATGCCAAAACCCACCCTCCCCCCCCAAAAAAAAAGTTGTTCCCGAGATAGCTGAAAGCTATCGGGGTTCTAACTTCTAAAAAAGGGGGGAAGTGATTTGCAAGATTGACGGCCGGGTGCTAGGGGGCATGCAGTTTGGGGTGCTGGCGCTTGTGCTGCTTTGGGGTGGGCTGTTTTGGGTGGTACTGGTTTTGCGGAATTGGCAGCCAGGTGCTCGAGGGGTTTGGGGTGTTGTCCGGGGGTGTTGTTGGATGCTGGTGATGGCACAGGCACGTTTTTGCGGGCATGCAGCGCAGGGTGCAGGTGCAGTTTTTCGCTAGGGTCTATGCTGGTGTATTTGTCTTGATTGTAAAAAAGGACTGGGCTAAGGCGCAAAACACGGTGGGTTCCCAAAACTTAGACTCCCTTGCCCCGGCCCCTTGTGAAAATTCCATTTTCAGCTCAATGAAGAAAAGATTGGGGGAGTAGGGTCTGTTTTGCGTGGCCCCTTTCTTTATCGCTCGGGCCAAGGACAGCTGCAATTCAGGGCAGCTAAGTCGTTGCAAAAGGCCTCCGAGCGGGTTCACAACCAACTCATCTCTACGATCATGGATGTGGACTGGGGGCTTCGTGAAAAGGAAAGCTCTCGAAAACCCTCCTGTCAGCTTCCAGGGTCGTAGGGGGTACTGGAGGAAAATAGCATCCATTTACCCGAACTGCCCCAAAGAAGAAATGTGAATTGACTTTGGGAACTTTGGGAACCAATGACGTCGTCCCATGGTTCTAAGAAAAGCACCCCTTGCGTGATACCATTCATTGGGGTTCCCATCATGACTGATACACTTTAAAGGGAGCCCCCTTGGCCACTCAAAGTGGCAGCTGAAAACCCACATGCAGGTTCCCCTCAAGACAAGTTTTGGGGTTCCATGTCAATGTTGCCCTCGGATTTCTCAACCCATCCTTCTTTATTGGCGGGGTCCCTCCAAAAGTGGCCTGAACGCCCACCAAGACGGGACACGCCGCAATCAAAATCAAGCAGGGGCTTACCCTCCCCCAAACCAACATGGAAGCTTTCAGGACCGCTTTGCAAGAATTGTTTCCATATGCAGAGGCCTTCTGGGAGCTTCCATGTTAGTCTGAGGGAGTGTAACTTCATGTTACACCGGGATCCCTTCGCGCTCAGACCTGCACGGCCCTCAAACATGGGAGTGCTTGTTGGGATGCTGTTCCGCAGAATCACTTGGACCCCCCCCCCCGTCCAAAAAACCGCCTGTTTTCTGGGTTCAATGAGGTCTGCCGAGCCTGTGAAAGGCAACCCAGGTCCTTGTCTTCGAAGGAAATGCCCTGCCGTGGCATCTGCATGGGCCCCTGGCTCCTTTCCTGCCGCCGATTGGGACGATTCCGCCTTACAAATGACGGGTGTTGGGAGTTCATGTTTATCAGCGGGCTACGGCAAATGGTGGTTTGGATTGGCGGCTTGGGGAGTTGAAACCCCCATTGTCTTGAAAGCTTTGCCTGCTGAAAATCAGTAGAGGATGAGGGAATGATTTGTATGAACTATGCCTTGTAGTTTTTGCAGGCGACCCTACGTCCATTCCCAACACCCACTTAATTCCTTACTGAGAACCAGCCAGTTTTTCAAGCGCCCTTTGGTCTTTTATGCCCCACCTTGACCCATGCCCTGGGTAACAAACACGCGGGGTGGCTCAACCCCTCGTCCCCACAATCCAGGCATCCCGCAAAGCACCAAACGTATGGGGAGGAGTCCCTTTGTTGCGGGCATGCCTTCCCCGTCCAGACAATGCCTTAG
Source organism: Effrenium voratum (assembly GCA_963377175.1). Lineage (NCBI taxonomy): Eukaryota > Dinophyceae > Suessiales > Symbiodiniaceae > Effrenium > Effrenium voratum. Next base: position 142,104 of record CAUJNA010002190.1, on the reverse strand, counting down.
GGGGAGGGGTTGAAACCCCAAAACTGTCACAAAAGGAGGATCCCCTGCGAAGGGAGCCTTTTGCAGATGGGTGTCCATGTGACGGAGCGGGAGCGGGGAAACAGGGAAAATCCAGTGTCAATCCAGTGTCCACTCCTGTTCAAGGTTTGCTTTCTGAACGGAAAGTCAACCATTCTTTGGGTACCAAAAGCACTGTGAATGTTCCGGAGGGCGCTGGGACTATGGCCTATGTCCCTCCCATGGGCAATATGGACGTTTTGATCGAACAACATAGGTGTCGTGTTTCTTACGTAGGCCCCGGAATGACGAGTGTCTGTCTGCGAGCCGAGGGTATGGTACCCTGATGCCGTGGTTGCCGAATAAAACCCACATGAAGGGCTTGATGACCATCCCTGCCACAAGTACAGGAGCCAGCCTTTTTTACCAAGCATGTTTGCATTTAATACATGATCCATCCTTTTTGGGGTGCGTTCCGGGGGGGGGAGGACCCAGAACATGAAAACTGGAAATGCCTCGTTTCGGAAACCCCCGGATCGCTCCTCGCGCCCCGGGGTGTCTGCCTTGGTCAAAGTCGACATGGGACATCACCCTTTCCCAGCTCAAGTTCAGTGACCAGAAAGGTCGAAAAAGAATTGGAACCCTTTTGGGAGAAGCCACAGGCAGTAGGGAGGCAAAAGTGGTTGGGCCCAAAAACCCACTCAGGTTTTGGGGTTCGTCTTTTTTGGGGAACCCATCGGAAGGAGAAAAACGGGTGCAAATGAAGCGCTAAATCGGGCCTAAACTAGGCCCAGCGGGTGCTTGTTTTGTTGCGGGGAGACTTCTGGGGCCCTCGACACTGTAGAGATAAATCACCGCGGCAGACCCCCAACCACAACCATCGGTTCTGCCGAGGTCCAGCCAATCTGCGCCGCTGCAAAGGAAGAGAGGCAAAAAAGAATCCGGTGTGCGCAAGGGTTACGTCCAGCAGGGCGGTCCAATCAGGGCTGCTGGCGGATCAGAGGTCATTGCCTTTAGATGGCCTCGCAAGAAGCCCCAGGAATTCGTTGAGGCAACCACAGAATGAAAGCCTGGTAGAAAATTCCAGCCATCCGGCCATACCCTTTCAGTAACCCTTCAGAACATGTTCGTGGCTTCTGAAGAGAACAATGGGCCCTCCCAAGAATGCAACTTGGACTGGCAATGTTCGGCTTGGGTCCCTGCCCCGGAACAATCCTGACAGAAAATTGAGCAGCACAAAAAGGCAAGGGAAGTTCATCCGTGTCAAAAAGGCTGCAAATTGAAGCCAGCTATGCCAGGTGCCGGGGAGGCGGGTGGGCCGAGGGTGCCACAGCCACATGTTCGGATGGGGCATCTTCAAGTGGCTTCTTTGCAGGTATGGAGGTGTGCCACTTATGCAGGGTGTGTCTGTGTTGGCCTAATCCCCTTCTAGATGTAGTATAACATTTATGTGTATATTTACCTTTATATACACACACACACATATATATATATACGCAAGCATACTTCCATGTATATGCATGCATGCATGTATGCACGTAAGTACGTACGTACGTATGTTTTCTATGTGTATGTACGATTGTATGGTTGTATGTCTGTATGTATGTATGCATGCATGCACATGTGTATGTGTATGTGTGTACTATGTATGTCTGCATGTATGCATGTATGCATGCATGTATGCATGTGCATGCATGCATGTATGTACGTATGTATGTTTGTGTGCGTCTGTCTGTATGTATGTATGTGTGTATGTATGTATGTATGTATGTATGTATGCATGCATGCATGTATGCATGTATGTATGTATGTATGTGTGTCCCTATCTGTATGTCTGTCTGTCTGTCTGTGTCTGTCTGTATGTCTGTCTGTCTGTCTGTCTCTGTCTGTATGCATGCATGCATGCATGCATGCATGTGTGTGTGTGTCTGTATGTATGTATGTATGTATGCATGCATGCATGCATGTATGCATGCATGCATGCATGCATGTACATGTGTGTATGTGTGTGTGTCTGTCTGCCTGTTTGCCTGCCTGCCTGCCGGTATGTATGTATGTATGTATG
>CAUJNA010002190.1:132500-139942 GCA_963377175.1 Effrenium voratum | reverse complement strand
TGTATGTGTGTATGTGTGTATGTGTGTATGTGTGTATTTGCGTGTTGTGTGTGTGTGTGTGTGTGTGTGTGTGTGTGTGTGTGTGTGTGTGTGTGTGTGTGTGTGTGTGTGTGTGTGTGTGTGTGTGTGTGTGTGTGTGTGTGTGTGTGTGTGTGTGTGTGTGTGTGTGTGTGTGTGTGTGTGCAGGTGTGTAGGTGCGTAACTGTATCCATGCACGTACATATGTACGTGCGTATGTATGTATGCCTGGATGCCTGGATGTCTCTATGTCTGTACGTCTGTTTGTATGTATGCTTTGTATGTCTGTATGTCGACATGCTTGTATGCCTGTATGTCTGTATGGTTGTATGTCTGTATGCATGCATGCATGCATGTATGTGCATGTGTGTATGTGTGCATGTGTGCATGCATGGATGGATGGATGGATGGATGGATGGATGGATGGATGGATGGATGGATGGATGGATGGATGGATGGATGGATGGATGGATGGATGGAGGGACGGAGGGACGGAGGGACGGAGGGACGGACGGACAGACGGACGGATGGACGGACGGACGGACTGACGGACGATGGAGGGATGGGTGGGTGGGTGGGCGGGCGGATGGATGGACGGACTGACGGACGATGGAGGGATGGAGGGATGGAGGGATGGAGGGATGGGTGGATGGGTGGGTGGGTGGGTGGGTGGGTGGGTGGGTGGGTGGGTGGGTGGGTGGACGGACTGACGGACGATGGATGGAACCTAATGCCCTTGAAATGGCTTCTCAGTTGGCAGGACTCTTGACCCTGGCGGCCTCAAGACGCGAAGCTCTGCTCAACTTGATCATCACACTTCGATTGATTTGTGCGGAAATTCTTGATTGTCAAAAGAGACTTTTGCTTGTTTTATACCTTGATCGGTGAGCTCATTTCAACTTGCCAAGACAAGGTCTAAACTCTATATTTGCCACTAAAATGGTCACCCCATACATCGTTGACCGGATGTCCAAGAAATAGGTATGTACCGAAACGGGGGAGCAAAATGATGGTGGGTGTCAGGCTTTAGCTGTAGCAAAAAAAACACTCGCACGCGCGAATGCTCTGGTGCCCCCAGGTTCCTCTACACAATTCGATCCAGGTGTAGGGCTGTAAGCCGTATGAAGGGGTGAGACTCCACCCCTGCCCGCTTCCCATGACTCTGCTCTGCATTCTTCTGCCTTCACACCTCTCACTTTCCGACCTGCAAACATCACCCGGAAAGCGGGCATGAATTTCAATCGGCAGCCCTTGGTGCACGTCAGGGGGCTTTCTGTCCGACTGCGCAGGCATCTTTGAGGTGGGGGTCCGACCATTGAGCAAAGTTGACGCCCAAGACCTCCCAACCTCCATTGAGCTTCTGGCTGTTGGGCTATCTTCCTTTCCGTCCACCATGGTGAGCTGCTTGTGCAGATTGAGCCGCCGCGCCCTCAGCGTCTCCTGGAAAAATCGAAGCATAGGCCCGCGAAATGAACCCCGGCCCCTAGGCGTCCTGTAGGAAATCCGGAAAATTGACCTCTGGGCGTGTGCCGTCTTGTTTCAACATGGCCGGAAAGTTGGGCATGGCATGGGCGCCAAAGGTTTGCAGGGGTTTTGGCCAAATCACAAGCAGCAGAAGAAATCATGACCAATTCTGAGGAGCCTGGGAGTCGAGAGTTCTAGAGCTCACCTGGCGGGTAAAACAAGCTTACCACGATGGTCCATTACTTGATCCCTCATTTTAGTTTCTGGAATTATCGCAAAAAAAATCGCAGACTTTATCATGAAAGTTGTCCTAACGCACCATATGAGCAGGAGTTAAAACCAATTGACTGTGGGCAACGGGATGGCAAGCCGATTTCAGGCCATGAAGAGTATGGATAATTTAACAGTTGTAGCTTAGCTGGAGTTGCTCAAGCGGTATGTCCCATCCATACTGACAAGTGGTGCAGCACGAGGTGGTTGGCTGTGGTGACTTGTTTGATGCTAATCTATCTCTTCAACCCTTGCTCAGTCAATCAATCCAGGCACTACCGTTAAAGTCAGCTTGCAGCCGCAAAACACAACTGACAAACTGCAACCCCCCCTCAAACTTTTAGGGTCTCGGACTTGCGTGATGGTTACGACCTACTTCGCTACGTGCACATGGCGATCCACAAACACGAGACGCGTGCATACACGCGAACTCCATACTCTCATCACTGCCAGCGCGTATTGGCCGCTGACTGCTACGGCCCCCACTTCCGGCGGCCCATGACCAATGGCTAAGCAGACGTCTCGTGAACCCTACGCTCGAGGTCGTTGACTCCAAGGGATCTTGACTGAATACATAGTCGCTCTCTGGGTGAATTTCTCGCAGCAATGTTCTGCCTCAAGTATCATCGGCTGTGCACATGCCACAAAAGCCGCGCGAAGCTGCAATCGGCTGGGCCCCATCTGGTCCATGACCCTGAGAACAAACCTAAGGCTAGACCTCACGCACGAGCAGACCTCTACTCCCACTCTGGGGCGCACTTCCTGGGTGAATGGACCCAAAAACAAACCACTGAACTGGCCCTCGCAAAAGTTAACTAGAGTCCAGGAACTCAGGGATTGAAACATCCAGGAACCCTTCCACAACATGAGCCGAACCCCAAGATGGTTGGGGGGTTGATCCATAAAGCCCAAGCCAGCGCTTGAATTCAGCGGTCTCCTTTCGCTGTTTGGCCCGGCGTCGGGGGCTCTCGAATTTGCCCGACTTCTCCTCCTGGCGATGAGGGTTCCTTTCCCTATATGCCTTTATGGCTGTGGGTCAAAAATTGGTACCCAAAATGGAACCCTGAGTAAATGGAAACATGGACTAAAACCTGCGGTCTTCTGGTGAATTGAATTCATTACGCATGAGGATTTGACGACGCCATGACTTGCAATGAAAATGATCCTGCCGAAACCTGGCACGTTTCGCCACAGTATTTGGCGAAGCACTGCGGGTAGTGCCCGTCGTGCATGTGAGCCATGATCTCAAAACAATGATCGGTTACCGAATAGGACATGAAAGACGTAATGCCCTCCCTAGATTTGTTTGTTTGCACACTTCGTGAATCCCCCCGCATAACCCTCTCGGCCTCCACATGCTTCTACGTGTGGGTGTGCGCTTGTGTTTAAAATAAGAGATCTGCAACACGGGCAGCTTCCCAGCGCATTCCCCTTCAACAATTTCAAAGGGCACCCTCAACACACACACACACAACCCTACCCAAAGGAACTCGCTCGTCGGAAAAACACGGGAGCCAGCTGTTCTTGACCAACTTCAGTTTTAATTAAATGGGCGCGTGTTTTCTGAGGGTGCCCCCTTTGGAGAAGTTTCAAAGGAAAACCCAAAAACATGTTTTATTTGTTTATTTTGTTCTTTTCTTTTTTTGGGGGGCGGGTCTCCTATTTCAAGACATGCCCAAGTGGAATTTTGCAATTGGCTGCGTAGCGCGGAAACTGGAAACAAGGGTGTTCTTCGGTCAAAGGAGATCGTGCAAGCCCCAAGCCCCTTCAGGCAATGAAGTACATGATCCCGCGCCGCATGCGCAGGTGTCAAAGATGAACCAATGTTGAATATATATATATATATATATATATGTGTGCATGTATGTATGCAAATGTATGTGTATATATATTTATGTATGAGAATGTGAACCCCTGATTCTGGTTCATCCCCAGTTTACTTGTCAAGCACATGCTTCCTGGCCGAATTGTGGTCGAAGCCAGTGACACCACAAATGAATTACCCTGGGTTCCAAAACATGGGCAGGCATGCACTGAGTTTTTGAAATGCATCTAAATACATAGAGGTACATCGATGGTAAATGACTATATATATATATACATACATGTATGTATATATATACACACACGCTATTGTAAACAATCTGCATATATAGATACATAGATATATTTATAAATAAATCGACAAATAGTTATATGTGCATAAATATATATATATATAGATATAGCTGCATTGCTGCATATGTGTGCGCGCACGTATATGCATACAGGTGCCACTGAGGGCATGGTCAGGGGATACCAAAGCGACGACGGGCTCCTCCTGTGGCGCTTCGGACTCCGGGATCTTCTCCCCGCCTGCGACATGCGGGGAATGCCTCAACCCTGGCGCCTGCAGCTTCCTGTAAATGGTTGCGAAATCCATGCCACACCACTTTGGTACCATGGTTGAAACCATTGTTTGCCGGATTTTCTTACAGGGGAATCGAACCATTCCGTTTTTTTCCTAAGGTGGTGCAGGATTTTGTCCACAGTAGGATGTGTCCAGAAACCTGGTTGTTGCCCGACCGCGACAAGAGTATCAGTGCCACCCATGCTCAACCAAACTGACTCAACAGGACACCTGGCTGGGTCCTTTCCCCAAGCACGCCGTCACGCTTCTGCCTTCGGCGCCAGAGCTTCAGAGTTCAAAATATATCCGTCCTGGCCCAACCCCCGGGCCAAGGCGGAGGCCTGGAAATCCGAAGCTTTGGCGTTGAAATGGGGAGATGCAAGAATCATCTTCTCAAGGACAAAGAGAAGGAAAAACATCCTTGAGAATCTCACTGCAAGAATCTCACTGCAGGAAATACTTTGTCTCACTTCTCTTCTTCTCAAGGACAAACCGTTGCAAAGAGGCTGGGGCTGGCAATGGGTCGGGCCGTTTCAACTTCCAAAATGATCCGAAGGGAAGGTCGGAAGGCAAGCTGCCCCGTCCTCGAAACATGGTGCGGCAACGCTAGCTGCCTTTTTGAGGAATGAGCGGCCAAGCAGCCAATGAATTGAACATACTCTCACAACACCGCAAGCAACGAGCAAGTTGCAGGGTCCCAAGCGCTAGCCAGCTATCGGTGAAACATACTAAGCTCCAAAAACATGATGGGTATCATTTAGTCGTTGAACACATGTTGGCATGTACGCGTGAGGCCAATCATCAGGGTTCCTAGATAGAACATAACCCAAAATGCAACTCACTTTGAAGTATGGCAAAAGGTGACGCTTAAAACAACAAAAGGGTTGAGAAAGAAAGGGACCTGCAAACCCCAAAGCTCACAGCACATTGTTTCCCCCTTTTGAGTCTCGAGCCGAGCGCTAGCCCGCAGGTCCCGAGCGGGCCTGGGTTGGTCAGCTCTTGCATGCTCCGCACCGTGTCCTCTCACAGCGCCCCAAGGCACTGCAAAATAGCCCAAGTTTTTGGCAGCGAAAAGCGCCAAAGAAAGATGCACCAATCCGAGGCTAAAAAGAATGCCCGTCGATAGTTGAGCCATCCTGGTCCAAACAACGATTTTCCCTTCAAACAGTTATTGATACAGGGCCATAGCACAAGGGCCATTGCAGCATATTGGCGATCATTGGCGACCCTTTAGGACAACAATTGCCATTGTCTTCCCATGACTTCCCTGTGCGAGTAGGCTGAACACCATATGGGAACTGAGCATACAATTCGCCTTGTCAGAAGAGAAGTCATCCAAAAGGGGAAGGTTCTTGGAAAGCCCGGACGAAACACCAAATAGCAAGTTCGGAGTAAAGTCGTTCCAGGCCGCCGCTAAAATACCGAGAGTCGAGAACCAATCAAAAAACTCAAGCCAAGAACTCCACGAAAACCCTACAAAAGCCCAATAGAGCTAAACCGAAGCCCAAAAAAAGAAACACGAAGAGGCGACCAACCTGAAGGCTGCCGGTCCGCGCCTCCAGCTCCTTCTCGAGCCCTAGCAGCCGAGGGTAGAGCCTGCGAGTGCTCTTCCCTCAGTTAGTGGTTTGGATTGCTGTTCCCAGAAGGTGGTTTCCCATCTGCCCTCCACAAGGCTCAGGGCTTGAGCCACCAATCCAAAGCACCGAGGGGGCACCTCAAATCGCGCACCCCCTGCCCACTGACATGGCGCCTGACAAAAGGTCGCAGGAAATTGACGCGCCAGGTGCGTACTCACCGCGCCGGGTGCGCCGGGCACGCACCAGGTGAGCCAGGTGCGCCGGGCAAATTCGCCCGTTCTACCCCACATGTGTGAGACATTATGCAAACCACACCTGTGTAAGCAGCCAATGCCAAAAAACTGCATGGTAGCAGGGGCAGCTTGAGCGGTTTGTTGTTGTTGATTGTTCATCATCTGCTCAACCAATGCCCTCAGCTCTTTGATCTGTTTCTCCTGATCGCTGATGGTGTCCATGGCACTGCGATACTTCATCTCAGCTTCTTTCTCAGATTTTACTCAGCATTCATCTGGATTTGCCGCCTCATGGCATCAGATTGGTTTTGAAGTCCAGAAATGATTTCGCTGCGCCGGGCTTTTGCAACCAGTTGTCACAATGATAGTGAAGAGAAATCCCACATGGGTTGATAAAGTTTCACAAAATCCTAAACCCTAAATCTAAATCCCAAACCTGAACCCTCAACCTGGACTCTAAACTTGAACCCCTGCCTGCCACCTACCCCCTCATTCTACGCTCTGAAAACAACGAGAGAGTCTCACCACTTAATCGGGCCTGAACTGAACTGCAACCCACGGGGGCTGTGACTACGTACATGCATACATACATAAACACACACACATACACACATACACACGTACATACATACATACATACATACATACATACATACATACATACATTGCATTGCATTGCATTGCATTGCATTGCATTGCATTGCATTGCATTGCATTGCATTGCATTGCATTGCATTGCATTGCATTGCATTGCATTGCATTGCATTGCATTGCATTGCATTACATTACATTACATACATACATACATACATACATCACATAAATACATACATACATACATACATACATACATACATACATACATACATACATACATACATACATTACATTACATTACATTACATTACATTACACTACACTACATTACATTACATTACATTACATACATACATACATTACATTACATTACAATACACTACATTGCATTACATTACATTACATTACATTACATTACATACATACATACATTACATACGTTACATACATACATACATTACATACATACATTACATATGTTACATGAATTACATACATTACATACAGTACATGCATTACATAGATTACATACATTACATTACATTACACTACACTACATTACATTACCTTACACTACATTACATTACATTACACTACAGGCATTGCATACATACATGCCTACATACATACATACATTACATTACATTACACTACATTACATTACATTACATTACATTACATTTCATTACATTACATTACATTACATACATACATATTACATACACACATACATACATACATACATACATGCATGCATACATACATCATAGAGTACATACATTACATACATTACATACATACATACATTACATATGTTACATACATTACATACATCATAGAGTACATACATTACATACATTACATACATTACATACATTACATACATTACATACA
>CAUJNA010002190.1:0-127500 GCA_963377175.1 Effrenium voratum | reverse complement strand
GTGACCCCACCCCCCCTTTAACCAGCCGAGGGGAAGGGGGGTGGTGGTGAGGGGAGATCGCTTGAAAACGCTGCACGTTACGGAGAACTATCGCAAAACCAGGGGCCAACGGGGTTAACTCCTGGTCTATCCGCATGCACCCTCCTGCAGAACCTCAACACGCGCCACTTTGTGGGAGAAAGTTTCCCGGCCTCGGTCCCTAGTTTCAGGAGCGCAGTGTTCATTCCAGAAAAAACACACGTACACACACACACACATTGCTTCAATTCACCCGCACCCACCCACCATCCCCAGTCCCAACCCTTTTGCGCATACGCCTGCTGAGGGCCTGGAAAGTGTGCACATTCTGTAGCGCCAGCCAGCCCTCCGTCAACGTCTTGCCTCGGCTGTTCCGATCTTTGGATCGGAATGGATTCAAACAAATGGCTGGGATGCTACGTGCATTGTCCTTTGGTGCAAGCTGGAACCCGTTTATTGAAACCCCTTCAGGTTCTCCTGGAGTCTTGAACAGAAATCGACTACCGAATTCCCCGTCGAAAGTCAATCGATTTACTGATGGGTTCCCTTGACGCTGCAGCTGTTCTTCTATCCTCAAGCCATGTTGTTATGGGGTTTCCTTGGTTGCAAATGCTGGTAGATTGTTCTGCGATGCATGCGTCACAATAAAGGGCACCCCTGCTGCGGCCAGTGTTCGAAAGGAAACCTCCCAGCAACCCAATCTAGGAGGCAGCCCCTCTCATACGGATGGCTTGAACGAATCAGATTGGCTTTAAACGAATTCGTGCGCTTTTACAATGACCTTCAGGCCCAGTGCCAAGTACCAAGCGTCAAGTTTCAGCTATGTTCCCCTCAAATCGTAGGGCTCCTGGACGTGAAGTCAGGTTTTGGGCCTGGCTCCTGATGTCCAGTTAGAAATCGCCCTCGTAAAATCGGCCGGCGAATGGGTAGCCACCGCCCAAAGAGTGGAGCCTTGCGACCAAAGGAGGCTTCACCAAGGAAAAACCGTCGATTCCCTTTTCAGTTTCTCGTGGCCAAGGCAGGGCGCCCCTTCATTTCACGCATTTGCCCGGCCAAGGGCAAGCCGATCTGCGAACATAAATGGCCCCAGGTCTTTCTGTTTGCTTCTCTTTTTGTTTGCTTACGTGCATGAAATGCCTGTCAAGGCCCGCATGGGAGGCTCCGGGTGCCTGGATTTCAGCGCATACTACGAGCCTTTTACTCCTGTGATCTATTGGCGAAGCGCCCCGGCCCGGTACCAACCACAAGGGTGCCAGGTCAAGGTGGGCCGATAGGTAAACAACTTCCTGGTGCGAGAGTTGGGAATGAGAAATGGAATGACGCGGAGAAAAGCCATCCAGGTGCTTTCCTGTAGGCCCCCAGGTGCATTCCCTCATCTGCCGAGCACCAGCAAGCATCTCCCCCCTTTAGGCGCCGGGTGACTGTTGTTGACCTGCAGGTCAAAGTTCTTGGTCCGCTGAGTGGCCAGGTGATGCAAGGCATCCTCAAGGCGGCCGGTCCACCTTTCGCCCAGCTTCACCTAATTATATAAGGGGTTCCCCTCCCTCGAAAAAAAGAACACCCCAAAAAAAGAGAGTCGGCTTGCCCCCAAAACTCATCGAACGGTCCTTTTCGGCGGAAATTCGGTCCGCCGCATGGCAAAAAGAGACCGGCGCTTGGGAAATCAAAGCCCATGAGCCTAACCCGGGGGAGCGAGCCGCAGAAGTTTTTCCTCGATGCTTGGACATGGGAAAACCCAACCGGGATGTGCCAAAGAGTAATGCTGACCCCGAATGCATAAACCAGTGTTCCCCTCCGAAAGTGATGAATCCCCACTAAAACCAGGGAAAAGGGCTCAGCCAATATGAGCTGAACGGAGTGGCCCACAAATGCAAATGCTCCTGGCCGGACTCCGGTCGAGCCGAAAACCCAGGAATGTAAAAATCAAAAACGAACCAGGTCAGAGATCCAACGAACTCATTTCACCCACCCGGGCCGTACAAAATGGGCTTCAGAGAGTTTCAGATCAAAGGTAGGTCCCAGTTAGATGCAGCCCCTTTCCATGTAGCCTTGAGGTTTCCCTTTCTCTCGCTCTACTTGTTTTGTGCTGAGGACACAGGAAGCTCCTACTTGCCGTTTTCGCTCATTCCCCCCCCCCCACCGGCTAAAAGCGCTCGCCGACGGCGAGCAAAAGCCAAGGGGCATAGGTCTTCAGATCGGCGCGCCGCTTGGGCAGATGATTTGTGATGACCCGGCCCTGCTCTTCGAAGTTGGCCCTAGGGAGGCGGCGGAGTATGTGTTTTGTTTTTTGTTTTTCTTGCGTGTGTCTTTGCTTTGGTTTTGTTTGCCTTAGTCATGGATTTGGTTATGGATTTTTGGTTATTTTTTTGTCCCTAGTGTTTTGTTTGCCTTTCGCGTGTTTTTGGTGGGTTTTCTTGGGGTCAAGGGGCCGCAAGGATTGAGGGGAACCTTTGAAACACACCACAAGACATTGCAGTGCTTGCTGTATAAAACCCCATTCCTCCCATTTCCTTTTTTTATGATTCTCCAAAAGTTCGATTTGGTTTCTTAGGCCTCCACCAGTTTGCGCCAATGGGATTGCTTTTCCAAACCCGGCACTCAATCACTTCCACTCCCTCCTAACCACCTTCCCCTGGGTGGTTTCAAGGAGATATACAACCACTACTGAAATATTTGTACATATATATATGTATATGTGTGTATAGATATATATATATATACAAATATATATACAAATGTATATATATATGTATATTTATTTATACATAGCCCGGCTTTGCCCCTGAGTTCCAGTTTGGGGGTGGACATGGAGACATGCCAACTCCGTCGGCGCCTGGACTCCTCAGCTTCCTCGAAGGCAGTCCTATGCGTGCTTGGCCGGGGGGTGGGCCGTCGGCGTCGGCCCTTGGGAAACATGGGCCACGAAGTTTAGTTCTGGTGGACATGATTTTGGCGGGATTCATGTCCAACCACTTTTCAGCTTCCAAGTCAGAAGATTCGTAGCCATGTGTCTCAAAAGGAGGAGGGGGGAAAAACAATACACTCGCATCTTCAAGCCACGCTTGTTCACGCCAAGCCGCTCTTGGCGGATCAAAATTGGAGGTTTTGTGGGATCAAAGGCGGCACCAAGGTCCAACAAGGCGCCAGCATTTTTGACACCCTCGTTTCAACCACCTCCTGCAAGGCGACAGCCGGCATGTCCAGGCTTTGAAAGGGTGGCCAGTCTACCAGTTCCAGGCCCGAGTGCCGAAAATGAACCCGAGACCACGTCGGGTGCCCCAAGCGGGTAAATTCTAGAGGTGTGGCTGGCTGTTGGCTGGTGGCAAGTGGGGGCCGCCGGCTCCGAAATGCCCGGACGTGTCCTCAATTTCTGTCGTGACGCGATGCGTTCCTTCTTCTCCTCCAGGGTGTAGCGTTTGATGACCTCAGCATGTTTGAGGTCATGGACAGTCATACCTTTGATGGGCACCCAGAAAGGAGGTTTGCCCCCCTCAAAGGACTAAGGCTTAACGAATCTGCCGAAGTTCTGTGATACTGATGGCTGCGAAACGCATTTCGCACCATTCAGAAACCTTGGTTTCTGATCCGCTTTCTCCAGGAAATACCGCAACAAACCTTATGGTTTCGAACTCGCAACAATCCACAGGAGGTTGACGACCCCAACTAAACGCCAGGCTCCCCGATGTTCCGCTTGATTCACATCACCGCCAAAGGAAACGTCGGCAGCTGACGTTTACAACCACGAGGGTTAAACATAGGGAGCTGTGTTTACAGAGCAACTGCACGGGCTCGAAGCAAAATCAGCTTCCGGTTTCCAAGTCATGGCACACACGAAATGCTGGGAGCTGCTCAAATAATCACAGAAGTGAAAGCTCCGACTCATTTTGCGAAATGAGCTGGCTCTTGCCCCTCGTGTGGAAGCTTGTTTGGCCAGCCGGCAGGGGTTCAATCTTCAATTAACAGGTGCAACTGCCGAATAGCCAAAAAGCTGGAAAAACATGCCGTTTTGCCACAAAAGCGGTCCGCGCAAAAAAAGTCCTGTACTGCCTAAAAACCTTCCCGAGGTCTAAAGAACCCCACCCCCCGCCCCCCCCATCCCCGATCCAAGGAGCGCAAGTCAGGCGGCAACTGGCCACCTTGCAATCGAACAGCGACAAGGCAACTTTTTTCTGGGCTCCTCAAATCCCTCACTAAAGTTTCCCTTTTGGTGGGTTGAACGGACATCCAACCACCAAAGACTAAAAGGCCAAACAGCTAAGGAACCGGATGGCTGGAAACCACCAAGATTTGGGCTGGACAACTGAGGAGCCCTCCCCCGCCTTGCGCGAAAGAAACATTCATCAAATGGCCATTGGCCAAAATCCAAATCGGTTAGCCCCCAGTGAACATCCGATTCAATCCAACCTAAAATAGGTTCTAAAATGAGTAGTGAATTCACCTACCCCAAAATGGTACCATTGGTTTTGACCCACAGCCAAATGGTTAACCCAAACCCCAACCCGAAACCAGACCCAGCAGTCAATGGTCAAGACATTTCCCTGAAAACCGGCAAGACATGGTGCTACCTGCCCAAAGGCCTGCCTTTATAGTCTTCAACATGTAACATCCCAGGCTTTTTTTCGGGGTCACCCCAAGGCAGGCTAAACCCAGGGTTGCTAGGTGTATTTTTGCCTTGGGGCAACCAAAAATGACAGCTAACTGTTGCCTAGATTCGTTGGGTATGAAGCAGTCGCTCACCAATCCACAAACCACTCGTTGAAAGCTGCCTAGCAAGTGCGCCTACTTCAGCGTGTGTCCCAAACTCGCAGCTGAAGGTGACATTTCCAGATCCTGCTCCACTGAGTTGACTGGCTAGACATAGCTTGCATTGTCAACACAGTCTCAAGCCTGGAAAAAGGACTGGTGAGAACACGGCGAAACACGAAAATGCGGACAAATAGCTTGTGACCTCAAATGACCAGCTTTCCAAGGATCAGTGTTTTGCAGAGTTCCGTGCCAGATACATCCATAACACTTTACTTTACAACGGTCAAAATCGGCTGCTAAAGGTTTTTGTTTTGACTGGCTCATAGATATCTCTATTCACCTCTCATCTTGTACCGCCATCAAAATCCTCCCCCCCCAAAAAAAAAAAAAGTGGTAGGCTGTCCCAGTTCCTGGAATTGATAGCCCCCAGAAAGAGCCCCGCTTTGGCTGGGCCAAAGCCCATGGTTCTCGGAACATCCCGAGCCACATACTCCTTCACGAAGCCGGTCAAGTCCTGAGCACAAAACTCGGACCACCGCTAGCCTTAGGCGGAAAACAGGGGGGTGATCAATCTTCCCTTCGGCCCCCAAATGACCATAGGGAACTTTTCCAATTTAGTGGGAAACATCATCTGTTTAGTCGTTGTCCCCATGTAAGGACCTTTTGATCAGCCCCCATATAGTGGCTGAACGCTCCATGCTGGGTTTGGCTTCAAGGCGTTATCCTTGCCGTGTACGCGGGGGAAGGTTCCAACCCCCGTGGGAGAGTGAGGTTCTCAAAAGATATGAAGGATTCTACACAAGCCCGCCAGGCCGTTCCTATTCTAAAATAAAGACGCAGGGATTGAGTGGATGTATGGCAGGGCTCCCTACTCAAATGTTGACCCACAGGCCATTTGAATCGGCCACCAAAAGGTGATGCCCAAACAACCCCACGAAAACGTGGCGAACTCCGAGGATTCTCGTTGCAACCTCCACCCCCCTCCCACCCCCCTCCCCCCCCCCAAACGCACAAAACGAGCGTTTCTCTCCGGGCGAGAGGCCTTGATGGCGCCCCCGAACTCCATGGACCCCCCGAACTGCATGGCGTGCATCATGGCCGCCGTGGCGTCGGCCACGCACACCTGGCGTGCGCTTGTGCCAGTGGGGTGCCTCTCCCACCAGGTGGAGCTTTTTGCAGCCCACCAAAAATACACAGAACCAAAAACAAACTAGACAACAAGAGAAGAACGGTGAAGGTATGTAGCAAGATAGGGATGCAGAACCAAGCATATTGGCTTCGGTATTCCTGTTGCTTGCTCTTTGCACCGGAGAAGCATTTAAAAGAAAAAGACACACGCAAATTGGGCGTTATCTCAACGCGAGCGATTGTGCACATGCAGAAACGGGTGTGTATGTCAAAACAGGACGCTCAAAGATGGTGGGTGTCCTGTTTGTTTCCTTCTGAACAAAAATGCTAAACCCTACATGTGTTGTTTGCAAAATGCAAACGAGGCTTCTGTCTCAGCGGGCCTTTGGGGCCGCGTTCTAATTGGACAAGTTTGTGTGGTAGCTCGCTCAACCCATGGATAGTCCTCTTGGTCCATTCGCCAAACCTGAAAGCCGTGGCCCGACTTTGTCTACCCACAACCCGCCCCTGTTTCCCCAAAAGAAATGCTCCAGTGAGGCCTGGTTTTCGGCCTCACTTTGGACACCGACAAAGGGGGGCGCGCTCGGATACGTGCGCCGAATCCCCGAACCCCCTCCCCGCAAACGCGCCTGGTAGGACTCGTGCTCTGGGAGCTCCCACCACCCCAGGCCCAAGTCCAGATCCGACTTCTTGCTGAAGCCCCTCCGCAAAAGGAACGCCGAAACCCTGAAGTGGGAGCTTAAAAAACCCGAGTTGTTGCTTCTTGCATGTGCGTTATTTATTGTCTGTTTTCGAGGGGGGGGGGGGGGGGGCGGGGGCACAAAAAAAAAGAGAAAAGCAGCAAACAAAAACTGAGAAGGGCGAGGCTCTGCATGCGCCAGGAGCAGAATCGCGCGGCATGGCGCTCCCACTGCGCCACCGTGGTCAGAATTCGCTTCACCCTGGGAACTGGGAGGGCTGGGAAGAAAGGGACCAATCGTGTGCGGAGGACCGTACTAATCAGGGGGGGTCGCCTTTTGTAAGAGTAGTCATTACTCAAATTGTCCCGACTGTTTTTCGGGGCTGAAGGGAGAACTAAACCGAGCACTTGCTTTCAGCAGGGCAAACTCCGGGGTGTCGTTTTGAGGATACTGGCGGAAAAAGGGACAACCAAACAAAGAGACTAAAGGGAAAGCTGAAACATAAAGAGTGTTGACGTTCATGAATGTATCATCATCTCCTACGCAACTACAAACCTCGAACAACGTTTCTACAGCACCATCTGGAACTTCCCGACCTGAAGCAAGCTGTTTTCCAAAAGGTTGGATGTCCCGACTTCATTGTAAACCAGTTCGGTGGTCAACAACGGCAACGACTTGCACAACCCAAAAAAGGATGTTGGCCTTAAAGACCTATGCCTTGGATGAGCCAGCTAAGTGGGCCGTGGCAAGCCAACTTGTCCTCGAAGAGGCTTGGCAAATCAACGGAAGGAAGCCAAACTGAGAACGGGCCGCCCAAAATAAGATTCCCCTGCTCCATGTGAGCAAGGGTCAAAGTGATAAAATTGTTTGTTCCCCAAAGCGGATGTCGGAAAATTAGGTCCCTCCCAAATGAATGTTACTCTACTGATACTTTCGACCGAAGAATCTTTCAGTTTGTTCCCTCGACCCCCTTTTCAGGAAAAGAAACCCTTTGATGAATCAACGCAGCGGGGGGGGCCATTCCTGGGGCTGGATTCTAGGGAAACCAAAGGAGAAACAACCCACTTGTCCCGAGAAAAGCCAGAGCCAAACCTCAGCACTGCAAACCACATAGGCTGAAATCAAAGGACATGGCTTCAGACCTAGAAACAACGGTTAACTTTGCCTAGGGCTTTTCTTCCCCCACCAACCAGCATGGAGCAACCAAAGGGTGTCTGGAGCTCGCCCCCCCTTTTTCCGTCGCTCCGGATAGGGGTCCCCATAGTCTGCTGCTTCACACTGACGCAAAAAGAAGCTCGATTGGCAACCTGAAGGTGATTCATTGAATCATCAAATCTATTGCGCACGCTGTTCTTCATGTCCTCTGCATTTCGGCGCATTTGAACAAAAAAAGAAGCCTCCCCCCCCAAAAAAAAAAAGGCAACCAACTGGTGATGTGCAAAACAATGGATCGAATCATTCAATCATCAATTATGTTGCGCAAGCTGTTCTTCATGTCCTCTCAATTTTGGTGCATTTGAACAAAGCAAAAGATGAAGCCCCCCTTGAAATTAGCAACCAACCGGTCATGAAGTCTTTTGCGCAAGCTGTGCTTCATGTTCTCTCAAGTTCGCCGCATTCGAAGAAAAGATGAAAGCCCCCCCCTGAAATTGGCAACCAACTGGTCCAACCGGTCATGTCTAAAGCCATGAATGGCATCATTGAATCACTTGATCTTCTGCCCAAGCTGTTCTTCATGTCCTCAAGTTCGCCGCACTTCATTGAATATGGCAACCAAAAGGTGCTCAAAACCACGAAGCGCATCAGTGAATCAATAAATCTGTTGATGCCCTCTCAATGTCAGCGCAACTATTTTTGCACAAAAGAAATGCTTGTTCAAAAACACTGTTTGCCAACTAAGTTGGCTTCATCTTAGATGAAGCTCACTTGAAATTGGCAAACAAAAGCTGATGCGCCGAAAACCCAACGAAAAGCCAGGGTTATCTTCTTTTGAGGGCGCCAAACTAGCTTTTGCTTTTTCCAGTTGGACCCCCAGAAAAAAAAATAAGGCAAAAAAAGAGAGAGAAACCAAAACGGATATTATAAGAATGGAACCATCTCCCATCGGACTTAAACTTCCCACCGCACGCATCCATCGCCCCGTCGATCGCTCCCAGTTGATCAAAGGTGCGTGCCATGGGTGGCCAGCCGCGTCAAGGCGTCCTGCAGCGCCTTCCGCTGAGTGCGCCGCGCCTTCGGTCGGTAAAATTGATGGGGTCGATGGGGTCGGCTCGCCACTCGCCGCTGGATGGATGGGGGTGGTCGTGGTGTTTGTTTCTTTGTTGGGTACGAAGAGGGTAGGAGACCCCAGCCATTTTGGGGGGGTTCTAAAGGGAAAAAGAAGGGAGAACGCAGCCCGGCAGGGAAGCCAAAGTGAAAACCAGCCATGTTGGTCCCTTTGAGGTTTGATTGTTTTTGTGTTGTTGCTTGGTTGTCGGTTTTGGCTTTTTGTGTTGCTTTACACTTATTCAGCATCCGCATCAATTATTGGAATGATTGTAGAAATTGCAGATAGGATCCACCCCTCTCCCTTTATGTTGACCGAGGAGCAATTAACCTTTGGTTGAGAAATTGGAGCCCAGTATTGCAGTGGCACCCTTGTGTCCTTGTTGTTTGGCGGCTTCCTCACTAAGACTGGACAAAGGGCACCCTTGTATTCGTGGTCGGTCCTCCCAAAGACGCCCCTGACGCTGGCACGCCCCCCCCCCCTCCCCCCAAACCCCTCAAACCCCTCAAACCCCAAAACCCCCAAAACGTCCAACGAAAACAAAAAGACATGCCATTCATCCGACGTCACAAACCTCAAAGTCCCTAAACGGGCCAAAGAACCCGCGCAGGCCCCTAGCACCCCATGAAAACGGAGGAGCCAGACCTCAGCCAGACTTCAGCCCAGCGGCTGCTTTGGCCACAAGGTTGCAAATCACCTTCCATACCAGCAGCCCCACCTCGAAGCAAAGCGACTGCTGAAATCGGAAGAGCAGTTCGTGAGAAGGCAGGACTGGACAAGGACCGGAAGGGTGAACCGGTGCACTGAGGGACCCTGGGCACCAACTTGAAAAACGGTTCATTGGGAGAAATGCCATCGGAAGCAGAGAAAAACGTCCGACACCTCACAAGTTCTTTCTAAACGAGGAAAATATGTGCTCTTTGTCCGAAGTTCCGATCTGGTCACGAAAGCTTGCAACCCGAACTCCCAACAAGGTTGCTGAGTGAACTCTCCAGAAACTTTGTGTGCAGCTCCCAGCCCGAAGATCACACAATCTGGGAACAAGTTCAGTGTTGTGAGGGTTTTCCTATTTACACCCTGGGATTACACCCTCGGGAAATTATCCAAAATAATCACAACTAAACCAACATATTCAGGTTTTGCCTGGAAATAGGCCCGGGTGATTCCCCAGAGGGCGCAGTCCCAGGGTGCAATAGGAAAACTCTTGGAACACTGAACAGGTGAGCGCCACGGTCAAAGTCACCCAGGTAAGGTTCAAAGGATACTCCAAAATCTCTGACTTTGATAGCTTCTGACCTGTCGGAATCCTGGGCGTCGGAAGGAACGAATCGGCCCCCAAGTGGAATCCCACGTCCCGTCCCCCGAGTTTTTGGAACGCCACCGGAACCCAGCTGCAGCAATCGGCGGATGGACCCGTAGCTGCCACTGGGGGGAAAAGCACGTTTGCCAATTCTACTTCGAAACCTGACAGAGTTGAACCAAATGAAGAACCTGCATGAGCGTTTGCTTTGCTAATCCGTGAGCTCCATGGCAAATGCGAATGTCCCACAGCCTTCGCGGGGCGTGCCGGCTGGGGAGGCAGCTTCCTGCGGAAAGGGCCAGCGCGCAAGTGGATGGCCGGAAGCCCAGACCCGGAACCAAAAAAACGCAAGGCCTTGACCCGGACTGATCTAAGGATTTGTTTACACACTGGGAATACACCCTCGGGAAATTACCCCAAATAGTCCCAAATAAACCAAAAGAACCAGGTTTGACCTGGAAATAGGCTAGAATAGATGTCCTAGAAGGCGTAATCCCAGGGTGCAATAGGAAAACCCTTGGAACTGAAATAGAACCTCAGGGATAACGGGCCACCCCCCTCAAAGGTGAAGCATTCTGGATCCTGACATTTTGATCGGGCCGGTCGAAACCCCCCAAAAGTGGCCAAAAGGAGTCGGGTTGCAGGCACCCCACGATCATTTCATCCAACGGAGGTTGATGAACCTGGGTTCCCACTTGGAAAGGTAGCAGGTGGAAGTCTTCGCTTGGAAGCTGAGCTTTGCCGGGTTTTGCCTTGCAACAAAAAAGAAGCCGAGCTCTCGAGGGCATTTCTGTCAAAAAGGGGTGTCCTAAAACTTAAAACGCACCGACATTCGGAAAGCTAGAAAAATCGGCTCGCTCCCAGAAAGGAGGGGGGGAACCTCTCTTCGGATGAAACCAAACCAGTTTGAAAGATTTCTGAATCGCAAAATGTTGGGAAACCGCATTTCCTTTCCAGCGCTCAAGTTGACTGAGCGGTCACGAGGACCATGGGAAACGCTCATGTTTCCACCTGTGCCCAAAAACCTGCTGAAAACCTTGCCAGAGCTCAGGCTCAGCTGCTCTCATGGCGGGCACCTGTGGAACTGTTCAAAGGGAAGTGAAAGGAAATCAAACATCATGGGGGCTGGGGGGAGGGAGAGGGGGGGGAGGGAGCCAAATAGCCAAACAAGCCCGTACTAAGGCCTCAATAAGGCCTTCTGTATGAAAACATGTGTTTGGCGTCAGTATTTTCAGCGAACCTGCATTCTGGGTGACAGGGGTGTGAAAGCACATTAGAAGCTATGGTCGATTCTCGGGTGCCCCAGCATTTCGACGAGGCCCGCCCAATATCTACACGCACCGTGAGGGAAACCACCCAGCGAAAATGTAACCCAGGTGTTCAATTTGATGGATCCAGTGATAGGCCTGTGAAAAATCTTGGCAACCAGAATCGGAAACAGCTAAACTCATGGGCGCAGCAAGAATGGGACCTATCTTGGCAAATCTCACCTTCACCAATGCGCCTCCTTAACAGCTGCACAATTCTTGGGGTGCTTCAAGGAAGAGCCGTCAGGAAATTCCGTCAACGCAATGGTCCCAGCCCCATGTGCCGGAAACTCCTCTTCGGCGAGTCATCCTGCGCCGGGCCCTGCACGCCGGCTGGAAGTTCGAAGGCCCGAAAATTGGTTTTGCTTTTTCGCTCTACAGCTACGGTATCCGCATTTGGGAAACCCCATCTACCCATGCAACAGATCATCGATGTACACCACGGACTGCATCGAGGCTTGAAATTGGGGGGCAGATGGTTTCACCTCCGGTTTAAGTGGTTTTGGGTTTGGTTTAGGCAGTAGGCTGAGGATGCGGAATTGGCATTGGGCTTCTAGTCTCGAGTTTGTTTGTTTGTGTGCTTGTTTGTTTGTTTGTTTGCTTGCTTGCTTGCTTGCTTGCTTGCTTGCTTGGCTGTTTGTTTTTGTTTGTTTGCCTGTTTGTTTGTTTGTTTGTTTGTTTGTTTGATTGTCCGTGCTTTGTTTCTTGGCTTGCTTGTTTGCTTGTTTGATTGCTTTTGTTGTGTTTCTTGGTCGGTCATTCGGTCATTCGGTCGGTCGGTCGGTTGGTCGGTTGCTGCTGTTCTTTTTGCTTCGTTGCTCGCTTGCCTGCTTCCTTGTTGAATGTTTGTTTGCTTGCTTCATAGCTTGCATGTTGATCTCGCTGCTTTTCGTTTGTCTGTCTCTCTCCTGTCTCTGTTGTCTGTCTCTGTCTCCATCTTTGTCTCAGTCACTGTCTCTGTCTCTGTCTGTTTGGGTCTGTCTGTCTCCCTCTCTCTCTCTCTCTCTCCCACTGTGTCTCATTGTCTCTTTCTTCGGCTGTCTCTCTGTCTGTCTCTGTATATGTGGTTGCTTCAGTGGTCTTTTTGGCCGGCCCCTTCTGTTCCACTGCCGGTACTAAACATGAACAGACCCCCGCTCAAAAACATGCCGAAGACATTCCAGAACAACAAACACATCCAGTTGAGAGGAATGGCCTTTTGTGGTCACCGCTTGCTTCCGCGAACCGAACCGAATCCCTCCTATGCCAATTAAAAGGCCCAAAAGCGTAACACCCCCACAAATACAGTCTACAGACCCCCGGCCCAACAAAAGATCAACACAAACAGAGCGTGTTGTTCTCTACATGGGTGTGTATTTCTTTACTCCCTTTTCAAAGCTTGGATTGAACTTGGATGCTGTTGACCCCTCTGCAAAAAGTTTAACTTTGTATGGGGTTAATGGAAACCCCTTGATTTCCTTCCCAAAAGGTGAAAGTCTAAAGATCCAATTCAGCAGCAATGAAGTGAAAGGAAATCCACCGGCAAGCCGATGCCAAGGCCTCCCCCCCCCTCGCAACCGACCGCGATAGAAGGCCTCTGTGGCGAGCCTCTTGACCCTCAGAGAACGCGCGAGATCGATCGGTCAAGGAGTTGGTGGAACGTGTTTTCTTAGGGAAAGGGAACAAAAAAAAATCCCATGGCTTCAAATATATATATATATATACAAATACATATATATATATATGTGTTTATTTAGTTATTTATTCATGTATCTAAACACTTGTGTTTTGCGTTGGTGCCAAACACCACTGGTCGAAGGCAAGAAGCTCGACCCAATCTGGTATGAACCCGTCGGGCGCGTGTCAATTAACAACTGCGGGCCGTCGGACCGATCCAACCCACCAATGCGAGGGCTGATTGCTACCCAAGCGACGCCTGCTCCGCTGTGATCGCCGTACTCGGCGAGACGCCCCCAAGGGGCGGGGCCCCTATCGGCGCCGACTCGCGGCGGCCGCCCTAAGGATCAATCAGCCATGGTGCTTGAGCAACTTTCTGCGGAGAAAAGGAATCCACAGGTTTGGGAACCCTGCCAATCATCCAAAGTGGCGGTTTCCAAGGGGGACCGGAATCCAAAAAAAAGCAACTGAAAGCCAGTGCAAAGGAACCATAGCAAACTAAGAGTGACAATCGGGATTAATCTGGTTGATGTAGGACCAGTGAAGCCTATTAAGGAATGAGACTCAGGTCCAAAGAGGGCACTTACTAAATGAGCACCCGCGGCCACCTCCCAGCAAAAGGAAAAAAGAAAGAAAAAAAAGCGGAAAGCAACCAACACACACAGCACACACAAACAAACCAAACAAGCAAACAAAGAAACAAGCAAACAAAGAAACAAGCAAGCAAGCAAGCATAGCATACAATAGCTTAGCATAGCAAAGCAAAGCCAAGCAAAGCCAAGCAAGCAAGCAAGCAAGCAAAGAAAAGCCAGCAAAGCAAAGCAATGCAAGCAAGCAAGGCAAGCGAGCAAGCAAGGCAAGCGAGGCAAGCAAGGCAAGCGAGGCGAGCAAGGCAAGCGAGCAAGCAAGGCAACCGAATGAGCGGGCTGCGGGAGAAGCGGTGACAGCAGACGCCAGCTGCAGAGCAAGTGTCCACTAGTAATGTTTGGCTTCGGCTTTGTTTCAGCCAACTCTCTGTGGGCAAGGTGGCACGCTGGAACCTAGGCTTGGGCTTTGGCCTGGCTTCATGTAGCCAGTTTTCTCATTCTTCCGGCTCTCCCACCGCTTGCTCAAGATTTGTTGGGCTTCCATGCCAAGTTTGGGCTGGTGTTTGGCGATTGTTGTATGTATTTTAGCTTAAGAAAAAGCATGCGGTTGGAAGCTGAAATATGGCCAGACGGGTGCCGGGACGCGTATCACCAAGACCTGCCCCACACTTAGCCTTCAAGCGGGTTGCAGGGAGGACGTTAGAAACTTTGACATCTAAGCAGGGTGCGGAGGTGAGTAGTCGACAGGTGAGGGGGTTCTGCGGCTGAGAATTGCGCAAACAATTGCTTAATGATGAATGGAAGCGGGCGGGATTGGATTACTTCATGTGCCAAATCCAGACACTTGCATGTGCTAAACAACCCGCCTGGATTGCGGCAAGGAGGGGCTGTGCATGTGTCCACTCGGAGCGGCAGCGCTGTTGATTGCGCAAATCGCAGCTGGATCGCACGCGGATCGCGCCAAGATACAGCTAGATCGTGGCTTGTTAAGGCAGGATCGCAGTCGGCTCGCAGTCAGATCGTGGCCGGATCGCGAGTACACCCGCTAGAGTCAACCTAAGAACCGGGTTGTCCTAGCGACCTGCTGATTGTGCTCTCTGACAAACAAGCAGGGAAACAAACAAACCGACAGACAAACACGCAACTTGTTTGGATGGACTTGCTTTGAACGGAAACCAGAAAGCAAGCCAAACACAAACCCACCCGGCCTGCTCCGGCGCTGGGCGCTTGGCTTTTCGCAACCCGCGGGTGAGATCTTGAACGCAACGCGCCGGGTGGTTGAGGACCCTTTGGTCGAAACGGGTGGTTCTAGGCTGCGGTTTGGAGGCGTGCTCTCGGAATCATTTGAAGGCTCCCCGTCAACCAGTTGGATTCTCCAGCATGGTTTCGGAAACAAAAAAAATGACATAGTGGCTTCCATAATTCAAACCGTCATGTCGACATTGATGATTGGAGTCCAACAACCGATACGTGAGAGGGCCACTCCCGCTCGCCGGCCCGGAGGGCCCAGAGCCAGCCCTTTGGGCAAGGCGCGGTTTCCCGGGTCACTCCCGGGTGTGACACATGGCAGAGGTTCCTTCACGCCCACTGTTGCATGCATGTGTATCTGGTAGCGCTCGCAGTTGGGCAAAAGAAAAGTTACACATCACTCGCTGGGCTAGTGGCGCGCAACGGAACCTCTCGATTGAGTTGCCAGCCTTTAAAGGACGACCAACTTCCATTGGTGGACAAGTGGTTTGGCTTCCTTTGGTTTGTTTGTCTGCTTGTCTGTTTGTCTGCTTGTCTGCTTGTCTGCTTGTCTGCTTGTCTGCTTGTCTGCTTGTCTGCTTGTCTGCTTGTCTGCTTGTCTGCTTGTCTGCTTGTCTGCTTGTCTGCTTGTCTGTCTGCCTGCCTGCGTGCTTGCTTGTTTGTTTGGTTGTTTGTTTGGTTTCTTGTTTGTGTCATTCTGTCTGTCTGGCTGTCTGTCTGCCTGCCTGCCTGTCTGTCTGTCTGCCTTTCTTTGCTTCTTTATGTTGATATCCTTTCTTTCTGTATCTATTTCTGTCGTTATTCCTTTCTTTTCTTCCTTTCTTTCCTTCGTTCTTTCTGTTCGTTCTTTATGTCGTGGTTTGCCTTTTATCTTTATTCATTTTGTTCTTTATTTCTGTATTTCTTTATTTATTTATTTATTTTGTTCTTTCTTGATTTCTGTCTTTCGTGCCTTAGTTCTGTATGATATTATGTCTTTATTTCTTTATTTCATGATTTCTTTCTTTGTGTGTTTGTTGGTTTGTGTCTTTGGTTGTTTGATTGTTTTATTACTTGACTGTTTGTTTCTGCGTTTGTTTGTGTCCGTTGGCTTGTTTGTTTGTTTGTTTGTTTGTTCGTTTGTTTGTTTGCTTGTTTGCTTGCTTGCTTTCTTGTTTGTTTGCTTGTTGTGTTTGGTTTCTGTGGTTCTTTGTGTGCTTGCCGCTTGCCTCTTTTGGTTATTTGTGTTGTTGTTTGCTTGCTTGCTTGCTTGCTTGCTTGCTTGCTTGCTTGCTTGCTTGCTTGCTTGCTTGCTTGCTTGCTTGCTTGCTTGCTTGCTTGCTTGCTTGCTTGCGTGCGTGCGTGCGTGCTTGCTTGCTTGCTTGCTTTCTTGCTTGCTTGCTTGCATGCGTGCGTGCGTGCGTGCGTGCTTGCTTGCTTGCTCGCTTTGTTTGTTCTCCCTTTGCTGGGTTGCATTTGCTATGCTCTTTGGGCTGATTGGGATTTCGGAGCAACCCGATCTGCAAAGTCTCGTTCAAAGCTACTCGCAAGCTCAGCCATCACCTGGCGTCACCCGACTCGGCGAACTCCCCTCTCCTCCCCAAGCCGCAAAAGGCCAACTGTCCATCTTACAGCTTCTTGGCGGTTTTTGTTTGGAGGTCACATGGGTATGCCTCACAACAGGAGACCCCTTTTTGGATGGCTTGAAAAGGAAGCCAAACGGAAACCACCTGGAGGGGTTGCCAATTTTGAGAAAAACCCACACGTTAGCTTCCCATTTGTTTTTTGAGAAGTGGGGATATTCCAATCCACCCCAAAGCACACCGGGGCGCATAGGTGGCCTTTTGGAAAAATAGATGGCCCTGGTAAATGGAATAAACCCCATCCAAACCAGTGCCATCCATTTTTAACCAAGCTAACCTAAAAAGGACACCTATGCCGGGGCGAGTTCCCCAAACAGCCGGGGTGTCCAGGCCGAAGGGCGGCCACTTTGTCCTCCACCTCTGCCATGGTACCTCGGGTCCGGGTGTGCCGCATAGTGGCAACTTGGAGAAGTGATTTTTCCAGGGGTACTTCTTTGCAGAAGATCCCCCTCCAGAAAGAAAGAAAGAAAGAAAGAAAGAAACAAAACAGGAAAGAAGAGAGTATGTAGGAGGAGTTCATAGAAATGTGGAGGCCGAAACTGGCCCCACGATGTGTACCATTTCGCCAGAGTGAAAGACCATGGCACATGTGTCAATTGCCCCGGTGTCACATGCCTCGGTGTCAGTAAAGCGGGTGCTGAAACCAACATCGGGACATGGCCATGGGTCAAAAGCCCACCAAAATAGACTGAATGGGTGGTGCACCTAACCCAAAATGGTAGCATTGGTTTTGACCCACAGCCACATGCGGGGAAGTGTGGCATCTACTTCTTCACCCCACCTTTTCGCCTGAATCCCATGGGATCTCTCAGGTGAAAAAAATGATCTCAGCGCCTTCCCTCCAGTTGCCGAGTTCAAACATGCCTGGGGGGGGAGGTGCTGGGGTGAAGCCTTCTCTACAAAAAACTTCCCAGAGAGGTTCCATGCGAGTGTCAAGTCTTTGACGGAAGCCAGTGATTGGCCACTTTCGCCCACTTTTCAGAGCGCTTGCGGGTCTGCCCGAGTCTTCCCAACAAAACATGGCTTTCTACGAATGGCTTGGCTTGCAAAAGACCCTCCAGAGGTCGAGAAACTCCCGTCCCATCAGCGAGCTCGAAATATCGTGGCCTGCCTCCGGGCTCCCCCTTAAAGATCACCCACTTTAAGCTCTCTTGCGATTTGCCAAACAGGTGATGTCTACAGAAGGCAAAGGGGAAAGGAATTATCTGAGCAAGTTGCCAAAAAAGGACTTTCCTCCTGGGTGAGTTTGTTTATGTTTACAAAACTCCCCCCCCCCCCGCCCCGACATATTCCCAGAGAGCCATGTTTCAGAGAACGCCAAGAAACGCCACGTGGACAAGGAACACGAACTGATTGAAACGAAGGATGGCTAACAAGTCCACAAAGACGGGGTGTTTTTGCCCACCCAAGGAATGTCTACCTTCTTTTTTAAGGAAAAGAAGAACGGTGGAAGGAAGCCACGGGCAAAGAACCCCAGGCATTCCCTGCGGCGCCGGCAGCCCATCTTTTGGCTGATCAGGTCCAGGATCTGGCGGGCCGAAAGAAAAAATCTGGAAAAAGGACAGCGCCATCGGTTTGTATTTTTTGCTGGTTTCGGGTGGTGTGGTGGTTTGGTGAGGAAAATGCGGGGGAAACCCCATTGCCCTGAAGGTAGATAGTCAGCGGCTGGTTTGGTTTAGTTTAGAGGCTTGGTGGTTAGGTGCTTTCCCATTTGCCCTCTAGAAGAACCAGGGCTCCAAACTGCCAAAGGCTTACCTGAAACTTTCTGGCCTTAAAAGGCTTGTTTCAGGGGTTGCTTGGGGGGCCCACCCCATTGTCACCTGGAAATAGAAGGTGATCATCTTTCGAAATCAGAGCCTTAATGGACACAAAATGAAAATAAACACAATGCCAGGGCAAGTCAGTTGAGGCGGCCTGTTCAAAGTTTTTCGCCATCGAACAAAGGACTAAAACAACTGGTGGTTCGTTTCAGGAAATTGCTTGTGGATAGACTTGTCCTGTTGTTCCCCACTATTAGCGCTAACAAAGGCCCCTTTCTGCTAAACAGGTCGCGCCTCGTGAGTTGAATCCAAGTGGCAAAGGCTTGGCCGTGCCTGCCTTTGATAGAGATACGACCAACTTAAATCCTGGCACAAGGGTCCCAACTGCGCTTGAGGGCCTCCCAGCTGTTTTTTGTTAGCTCCTGGAACCCCGAGGCTAAGTTGTGAAAAACAAACAAGCTGAAACAAGGGACCCCAGGAAGGGAATCTTCAGAGAGAGGTTGCAAAAAGACAGCGGGAGGCTGCTGCTTGCCAAAGAAGGAATCATTGTCAGGGACCACGGCTGCCTGGTTTCAGCCAAAACCCTGGATTCGCGGAAAGAAAGGAAAAGCCCTTTGCTCATCAATCCCTCTTCCCATACCCTCCTCTCCGTTGGTTGTGAGAAGGCAATCAAGCAGCACGTGAACCTGTTGGTTTTAAGGGATTCTCCCTGAAAATTTTGTTTTTTTCGTCGGACCTCTCGTGGGCCTCATGTTGGTCCTTCACCCCAGAAAGGGGCCTTTATCTCAAGTGGAATCATTGCGGGTACTCGTGAATAACAATGGCAAGAGTGCAAGACAACTGGCAGCTTTACAAAACTTGCATTTCATCTCCATGCCAAACTGCCACTCCAGGCTCTTACACAGCGCAGGTGTTGGCTTCTGCGAAAGTCTACGAACAATTGAATGTTCCAGTCTGGGGGCGCCCTTCAGTGAATTCGAGCAGTTTGCCCGAACCTTTTGGGTTTCATCATTCCTTCGACCTACCAACATAAAGGAATTGGAGCCACCCACTTTCAACTGCATGATGTTTGTCAATTTTGCTGAATCTGATTCTCGTGTTGTCAGATGGGCTTCGACACGATTGTTGCTTGTGAATTTCTAAGCCCTCCCGGGCGAGGCGTTCGGATGTCCAAACAAACCGGCCACATGCCCCTGGAAGCGCTCCCAGACACACGGACACACGGACGCACAGACACACATATCACCAACATGGAACCTGACTGGAGGCTTCCTCAACATGTTGTTCTTTAATTGCAGGGGACTCCTGGGTTAGCAGGCATTGGCACGCACGTACGGGTCGAGTTGCCCCTGTTTGATTGCTTTCTTCTGATGCCCAGAAAATCACCCATAAACAATAGGATCTCTTTTGTCCAAGGGCCCAACCACATGCCAACCACAATGCCTCTGACTAGGCGTCGAAATCCTTAGGCTTAGGCGTCGAGTGTTGGGTACGAACCTTGTTGGATTCCTCAGTGGGCCGTTGCCAGTCAGTGAGCTCAGCCTGGGTTTCAGCCTTCATGGGCTATGGTGCATTAGGTTTCGCCCAAGCCTTCGATCCAGAGGCGCGAAGAAGTTTTGGATCCCTAGGCCCAGCAAATTACTATAATTCGCAAACTTGGGGGGCGCCTTTAAATTCAATCAACAGGCAATTACGCTTTCTGTAGTCCACCGAGCCGAGGAATTGCAACAATGTTCATGGAACCCCTCGATTTACCAAACGGAGTAGGTAAGCCGCACGAAGTCTAAGCTTGGGGCTTTTCCTAAAATGAGGAAACTGCGCAAAAAGCTTCAAGTCCGCCAGCTCACCCAAAAAATCCGCCAACTCTCAGCGCCCCCTCTTCAGCCGCCCGCTTGCGCGCCTGCGAGAACTGGGAAAACTTGATGTGGCCTCAGCAAACTGGTTTGCCGAGTGATCGGATGCGTCCCTCATCTGCAGAGAAAGGACCCTGACCGTCGTCCGGAGAAGGGGAAAACACCTTGGGTGGAAAAAAAATGCCTCCGCCGATTTGGCCGCTGAGAGCGGCGAATTGCTCTTTCCGGAGTCACCGGATGAACCTGGGGCCGGCCACTTTGGGGCAGCCGCTTTTGGACCAAAGGCGCCTTTCTTGACCATCCCAGGTCGCACATCTCTTCTCGTCAGGTAGGATTCCGACCGAGCAGCGCCGGCCCGCCAACGAAATCCTTTGGCCTTTAGGGGGCACTGCTGGCCCTATTTTGGGGACAGGCCACCCCCCCTCCCATTGTTGGTTTAATTTATGTTGACTGTTTGCGGAAACATGCAAAGGACAACTTGATTGTGGGTCGATGCTCTGCTTCAGAGAATGATGCCCTGTATCTGAGCCACCTCCTCTTGCCCCGCGTCTCTGCTTGTCCTAGTGGTTCTCCATGAGAAGGGAGCAACTGGGCTAGCTGGGCGATGCTGTCATTGCATTGAACGTTGCATCACAGGTGCTGCATCTATTTGACAAAGCCGAGCTTGGCAATGTCCAGCCAGCGACACAAAGGCTTGGCTTCTGCTGTCTGGGCATCGCACCACATGCGCCTCAACATCCAGAGCCCGATGGAATGGCTCGAGGAGAAAAAGCGCAAGAGGTAGATAGATGTCTCCTTAGATACAAAGTTTGGTAACAGGGGTTCAATTTATAGGACATGCGCCTTTTGTCGAACTGGAGGCATCAAATAATTACATGTTCTCGTGCCTAACTTCAACAACCTATGGCCCAGAAAAGCGGGCACCTTCAGAAGAACAGGCGAGCGATTCCCTTTCCCGACGGGTAAACAAGGCAAAGCCACGCGAATTCCAAAGCAAGTCGGCTTCCGCTAATAGGGAACCGGCTCGAGAGGTCCTGAAACACGTTTTTCCCTTTAAAAGGGAGCCTCTGGTGGGCCCCAGCTGGCTGGAGGCGGTTTCTGCCCGCTCTGCCTCATGTTTCGTCCGGCTGGGTCGCCAACCCCTCAAAGTTAAGATCACTATCCCAAAACCACTACCCCCAAACCCTCAGGGGTATACATCGTGTACATACTGTGGCTATATATATATATAGTTGCCGTATATTCCGTTCAACCCCTGAGGGTAGTAGTTTGGGGTAGTGGACACTTTGATTAAATACTGCACCAGGCATGCATCCAAAAGCCTTGCCACTTGGATGACTCGATGACCAATCAAACAAATCACCACCCCAGACTCCAGAACCAAGAACAGTCTGATAGGGCACTGGCATACATTGAGCTCTAAACAAGTTTTCAGTCCCACAAACGATCCCGTTATCGGCTCTTCAGGCTCCATGTTCATGGGCACAGGACTCTCTCTCTCTCACCCCCACCCCCCCCCCCCCCGTTCCCTTCACAAGCTGTCCAAACAGCGGTCCCCAATGGGGTTCTCCTGCGTTTCCTGTCAAATCGGCCATCCCGTTAGGCGCCGAGCCCTGCATAGAGGGATCCGCGCATCGGTCGCATTGCGACTCCTGGGCGCATTGAGTCGGAGGTTTGGAGAGGGTGTGGCTTTCCCTTTGGCTCAAGAAGGAGGCGACAAGTTTTGCGGAGAAGGCAGCTAAAACAGCAGCTAACTCCGATGACCCATGAACGGATCCGTTGGATCTTTCGGATCCCTGAAAGGAACATCAGGTCCCAAACCACAAAGTGGGAGTGATTTTGGAAAGGAGTGCCTGGGCCTTGCCCACGTTCTTAATCTTCCCCAACAGCGGCAGCAATGGGGTGAAACTTGAAACCGCCCTGGTGTCAGGAGGCTTGGGGGACGTTCCGGGGAAGCTCAGGGAAATGACTTTGCCCATGCTGTTCTGCATGCTCCTTCACCCTTGTTTTCCCTGAGGCCGCTTCCAAAAGCGAAGCGAACTCCAAGTTTCGCCCTAGAGAGAACTTCAGGGACGAAGTCTCACGAAGTGATAGTATATATTTATGTGTATATATATATAGAGAGAGAGTCGCCCCCGGACCCTATCTTTCAATTGAAAGGCAATAATTACGTTTTCGGATTCAAGTATGGCGCTGTTTGAAAACAGTGGTTGTAACACGCAGCCAAAAACATTGGCTGCAAATTCTGCTTTTTGCTTCTTGGGATTGGGTCTGGAGCTTCTGTGTCTTTGTTTGCCTGTGCAAAAGTGTCAGAGCTTTCACTTCAGGATGTTCACAGAGCTCCAAGCTGCCAAAAACCTGCACAAGCAAACATTTAAAAAAAACATGCCCAGGCCCAACACGGCAAAAGAAAACAAACACTCTGAGCCAACATCCTTGACTCCCGGGATTTGGTCTGTAGTGTCTGCTGTTGGCCTGTGCAGGCTTCAGAGCTTTCATCTTCAGGATTTCCTTGGGTCTGTTGCACGTGCCAGAGCTCCAAACTGCAAAAAACATCATGGTGTCCACGGTGGTTTGCCATGTGGACTCAAAACCATTGTACAAAAGCAGTGTTCTCGAACAAACCCATATTTAAATCCGACAACGATTCCGTTTTGACATATTGCCTGTCAACCCTCAAAAGACGAAACATCCGCCACCATAGGGAAGGTAAAACTCGAACAAACACACTGTATTTTACAGTGTGCATTCAGACATGTGGAAGAAAGAGGGATGCAGAGTAGAGATGGCACTTTCCAACAAGAATCCTGGGGTGACCATGTGTAAAAACATATTTTTTGGACAGATAGATAGATAGATGGATAGATAGATGGATAGATAGATAGATAGATAGATAGCTAGATAGATCGATCGATGGATGGATGGATGGATGGATGGATGGATGGATGGATGGATAGATAGATATGCATATGTTAGATATGCGTGAAATGGGTAGAAAAACGTACGTGTTCTAATATAGCGTTCGATCCCTTGTACTCCTAAGAGGCATCAGGAAGCTTGATCCAAATTGGCCTCTCCAAAAGGCGATGTTTGAACCTTTCACCTATGTTCCACCCATTCCACCCATTTTCCATTCATTCTATCCATTTCCTCCATGTTCCATGCATTGTCCATCCATGTTGGCAAACGGAGAGGCGGCCTTCGAATTGCCCGACCCTGGGCATAAGAACCTCAAAGGAAGATTAGAGAAGGGAGATTTTCTGGAGATGTTGGATGATTCGGGACTTCCAACAAGATGTCTTCCTCCGTTGAGAACTCCAATATCTCCTCCGAAATCTCCTTTGATACAATCAAGTCTGACTAGCATCGCGTTAAACATCCAAGAAGCCCAACGAGCTCCCCAGCGGCCGGAACCCCCTTCATAGCTGTTGCCGCTGAGGAAAAGGTTTCCCTCTGAAAGTTACCAAGGATAAACACACCCACGTTCTTCCCGTTCCCCCGAGCAACCTCGGCCCCGCACGAACATGGCCGCCACGTCCCGCTGCTTCACGCCGGCGGCAAAGAGCCCGGCCTCCTATCCAAACTCATGGGGCCTCTGGGGGGGGGGGGGGAGGGGCGGGGGGGAACCAAAACTCCGCCGCAGAAAGGCGGAGGTCAGGAGAGAGATGTCCCTGTTCGGCATTTGTGCACTACGATTCGCATGGCGTGCCAAGTTGAGGCATGATGGCAGGGGGGAATCTTTTAAGCCCCTGGCGCCGCTTGACGACTCCCCCCGTATGTTTTACATGGAACCGCAAGACTGGGTCCCACAAGCAGATCTCTCACAAGAACATGGCGTTGCGGATTCCACGCTAAATGAGCCTGCAGAGAAGTACCTTTTGGCTGCCTGGCTCTGTGAGCTGTTCATTTGTCAAAGTCATCCCCAAGTGGCAACTTACAATCAATCAGTGAACGAGAGCGAAACAAATACCATGAAACAAAAGAAAACTGCATTACAATCCATTCAGCCTCAATATTGTTTGTTGGTTTATCGTATGCCTCCATGTTGGCATTATCATTATCAAAGTCACCTCGCCCGCACCCCATACCCACCACCCCGCCCCTCCCCACCAAACCCCCCCCCCCCCCATCATCAGAGTAACTGCAGGTTTCACCCCAGTCAGACTTCTGGTAAGCAGTCAAGGATCTTACCTCAAAAGGATCTTACCCTCAGTTGCCACTCAACAGGCTTCCCTCAACAGCCCGCCCACAGGCAGTGTCTTAGCCCTAAGGGCAACATGCGGTCGCCCCAAAACCTTGCTAGGACCCAGGAACAAAACGGTGGCCCCTCGTATAGGTTGGTTTTTTTTTTTTTTTTGTGAGGGTACCCGTGTCGTCCTTTTGGTTTTCAAGGGAAGCCGAACGGAGAACCACCATTTGTTTTTTTTTTGGGGGGGGAGGGAGAAAGACACTCATACAACGGCCATAGAGCTCCTCAACCCCTGGAACCCCTGGATCTCGGTGGCTTGGGGGTCGCAATCGATCGAGACTCTTCGCTCTCCTGAACGACTTGCAGCAGCCGCAAGTAGTCCATGTTGCCTGGCCCGGCCAAACCAACCACTCGCTCGGTTCATTGGGCCATCTGCAGGGGCGAAAATGGGAACCTCGGATTGATAAACCCCCTGGTTGATGAATTCGGGGGGGTGTCCCGTTTTAGCCGGGGGGTGTCCCGTTTTAGTCGGTGACCCCCCCCCCAGCAGTACAAGGATGGCTTCATCCGGGGCTCCCGTTAGATCCCACTTCTGGCTTTTTCACGCTTTGGGGGTTTAGCATCGCCCCGGCCTTCCCTGGTGCTGGAGTGCGCCAGAAAGACGTCCTGCGACGTCCAAGACAGGTGGTGGCTAAGCGTGAAAATACGGTGGAAGGACAACAAAAACCATTTCGCACCATGAAGGTTGCGCATCCCAGTGTTCACAGCGTGGCATCCGTCATAAATTCCATCTGCTTGCAGAATTTTGTCCATCCACAGTATCTCTCAGACCGAAGCGGTTGATTCCCACGACTACGCCACGCTCTTTCTCACATATCGTTGCACGAAAATGTGCAGCAGGATTGGCTTCACCTATCGGCGGCTCGCAACTCATTGCCTCGGTTGAGCAGCCAACCCCAACAAAAAACGGATGTGTGCTTTCGTGGTGCAATGCTAAAAAAATGCCGGGGAGAGGTCATAAGTCCAACTCTATGCGCTGAAAGTCTAAGGAGCCCAGCTATCGGCCGATTCCCCGGCAGATTTGTTGCTTGTCCAAGGGGGGCAACACCCCCCTGAACATTGCCCGACCCACTACCGTCCTGCAGCCCCACGTGCACGTGGTGCCCGAAATTTGCGGAACTGTCCAAAGGGACCCTAGGATTTCTTAGCCCTTGTTGACACCCCTTTGCTTTGAGACCCCTTGACACCCCTATTCCATTGGCCTTAAGTTCCGGGCTCTTAGCCCTTGTACACCCGCGTTTGGTTTGAGACCCCTTCACACCCTTTTGCATTGACCTTGTCAAGTTCTATCCCTGGCAAAAGGTGAAGGGCATTTCCAGGAGTTCCCAGCGCCAGGGAAGGCTTGCCGAAAGAAGCCGTGGAAATTACAGGGCCCCGAGTCTGGAAGATATTCAATGCTGGATAGGCTGCGACTCCGGCCCAGTTCCAAGCCCAACCCGGGTCCAGCAGCTTGCCGGTGCGCCGGCCCTCCACACCCACATCCGCCGGTCCCCTTGGGGCCTTTGAATACGTCGACGCCTCGCAGCCGCACGGTGTGTGGTGGTGGCGGCGGAGCTAGAGTCGTGGAAAGAGTGGGAGGGGACGCCACTCTGAAGCTGCAGTACGCTCAAAGATGAGAGAGGGTTGAGGCCAACCATGCAAGCAGCAAGGGATTTGCTGCTTAAGGACAAAACCCAAACACCTGGGACATGTCAAATGTGCTGTCTGGTCCTTTTCACCGGTATGAAAGAGATACTGCTTCTTTGTGGCGTGCGCTGCAAAGAAAGGCTCGGGGTCCATCCCAAGGATTCAACTTCCGGGCTTTGAGCAAGCCTCTCGTCGCCAAAAAGGCCTTCCAGCACCAGTCGAATGAGATACTGAGCACTGCGGGAATTGCATCCCTCCACTTCCAGCCTTCCATTGTTTTTCACAAGGTCAACGGCTCACTGCCCTTCCATTTGGTCTGCTTGCCTCAATGGGCTGTGGCTAAACGAACCACACACCACCTGTCCGTTCCCTTCAAAGCCCGTTTCAGGGTACCAACGGGCCCCAAAGCGAGTCTTCGCCTTTTTGCCACCCTAATGCTTCCTCACTTGCAACGAGTGGAGACTTCCATTGGGAAAAAAATGGCCTCACCCCGTTCAGGAATCCATTCAACCGCTACTCCAAACATGTGCGATTCATCAATCTGATTCACTCAAGTATCTGCACTTCAGCATACTTCACCTGCTGATGTATAGAATCTAATCTCTAAGGGGGAACGAGCCCTGTAGAAATTTGGAAGAAATCTTTGCACCCCTCTGGTTCTTTTGGGCATCCTTTAAAAAACGCTCGGACCCTGTCCGCTTTCGGCGCCGCTCCCACAGGCCTCGCGGATCGTGGCGCCACGATAGTCGTCCATCTGCTCCTTCCTGGGTCCACTGGCCGATGGGCGTCAAGCGAAAAGTGGATTCATACCGGGAGTCCTCCCCAAAACTAAAAGAGTAAAGGATTTTCCCTCGAATGTGACAACAACCCCCAACAAACCCCCATCAAAACCAACCAGACGTTTATTGTTCTGGGTCAACATTGGTCTTGCCGACCTTGGCGACCTACTTCAAACGCCGTTGTAGTCGTTGCCACCTTGGACTCAGCCCCCGCAAAACAAAGACCACAAAGCAACTCAAACATGATTGAAAAGTTTGGCTTTGAATGTACATAGTTCTCCAATTTTAAGGCGAGCCGGCGAGGCTTACCTTCAAACCGTTTCTCACCAAACCAAGTCAAGGTCCCAACCAAATGTCCGACCTGCAAACACACCACAGGGAAAAGAACTTCCCTTTCGAAGCGAGTGGTGCTCTTGTGAGAAATTATATAACCAGCTCATCATGACCAAACTAATTGAAATTGCCTTCGTGCCTCTTCATGTTCATGCCCCTGCACGTCAGCCTCCCCATGTCACTTGTCCGTTCAGCTGCCTTCATCTTCATTCGGCTCCGCGGCTGGTCTGCTTGACAAGTCCCCGCCATGGGCGATGAAAACGCCGCCCTTCTTCGTCAGTTGACAGGGAGCACGGAGGAAGCAGAAGAAGAACAAAACGCATGTAGGAGGGCCACAAGGGCCAACGTGCAACAAGCTCAGGCAAAAGTCTGGAAGCGTCAAAATTTCAACCCGAGCAGGGGCTCCTCTACAATGTGAGACATGTTTTGCTGAAGGTCTTTGTACTACACCCCGAGATTACACCCGCTGGTTGAACACGCTCCATTCAACTTCGAGCAAAACCTTGTCATTCCCAACGTCTTGTCGTTTTTAGAAGGCGTCATCCTACCGCAAAACACCTTCCTTGAATCCCTCTGTGGCACTGTCGTGGTTGTTGGCTGGTTCCCAGCATTTCATGGACGTGACGAACCGCTCATGGACTCATGGTATGACTCACTTCCCGAAAACAGATCCACATCCCTCACAAACCCGGCTGACAGGGAGGGCCCTTTTTGGAGCCACCCTAGCGTGAAGCCTTCGGCTCCCGAAGGTCTTGGTTAGATCGGTTTGCTGGTTTGGGGGCACCTCCCCCATTTGCCGGGATTTGAACTCCCCAATTTGAACTCCCAAAACGAACCCAAAGCACCAACTACCATATTGATAGACCTCAGCTTAGGGGTGCTTCTTCCTGGGTTTAGTGCTTGGAATCGGACCACCATTGGAGGGGAAAACCCCCCTCGAATGTAAATAAACTGGTTTGGTTTATTCATATGGCTGTGGGTCAAAAATATGTAGCCAAAATGGAATCCTGGTAAATAGACACATGGACTTTCAACCCTGCGGTCCAATTCCTGGTAGTTTAATTTTGACCCAATCCCGTATTCCCAGTGAACATCCCAATCCCAACTAAAATAGGTTCTAAAATGGGGGAAATCACCTGCCAACCAAAGTGGGATCCCAAAACGGCTTTGACAACCACAGCCATATGGAGTCAACATTATTCATATGGGGTCAATATTTGGCTGTGGGTCAAAAATAGGTACCCAAAATGGAACCCTGGCAAATGGAAACAATGACTAAACCCGTCCAATTCCTGTTGGTTTAAGCGTGACCCATAGCCATGTGGGGTCAACATTCCTGGGAAACAGACCATCGAGGGGCACAAAGCGGACATCCCTCCAGGCCCCCCAGCAGCGACTTCTTCTCTGTTACCTCGGCCGCTTTGAGGCGCCAAAGCGAAGACATCTACTGGTTCCTGTCTGGGAAAACCCCTTTGCTTCAATCTGCTCCCCTATTTCTAAAACGACCCCCCGAATTCAGAAAACACGTGGCTCATGGTTGTTAGCATTTTTCGGGCGATACGAGCAGTACTAGTCGTAGTAGCAGCGGAGCTAGTAGTCTGCGAGTTTACTGGTTCCGACAACGGTCCCTACTCTCCATTTAGTAGAGTCATAGGTGGTCTTTTGGAAAAATAGATGGCCCTGGTAATTGGAATGAACCATATCTAAACCAGCGCCATCGATTTTTTACCAAACTAACCTCAAAAGGACACCTATGGCCGGAGTTCTGGCTCCAAGATACACCTCCCACCAAAAGCCAACGCTCTTCCGGCCAGCTCCCCCCGGCTTCGGCCAAGCTGGCGACTGGCTGGTCGAAGTGGGCCGCCAAAGCCTGGCACGCATCGAGCCATCGGAGCCATCGGCTTGATCGGCACACGCCGGCCGAGCTTTTCGAAGCGGGCGAATGGGTGCGGCTCTTTTCTAAGTCCTCCAGTAGAGAGGTTCAACTAAGGGTACCCTTTTTTTTGTAGGCTATTTTAGTAGGGGAACCCTCCCCCAAAAAACTGGTAAAAGGGCACTACTGGGGGACCTAGTTTTGTTGAGATGTAAAAAGGGAATGAAAAAGATGGTAAAGTATTCCTGACCCAATAGAAGACAGGTTATTCCAGGAATGAGAAGAATCTGGAAAGGATGGGATCCTTCTCTTGGCATAATACTAAACCCTAAGAAATGCATTGGGGGAAAGGTAAGAGGAATAAAAAGAGAGAGAGAGAGAGATAGAGTGGACATGAGGATGAACTTAATAAGTTCTTAGTACCGAGCATCTTCTCTCCTTCAGAATGTGCCAGAAAAGATAGCAATTGTAGCTGCTAAATAAAATCCAAAATGAAAACGTGTCACAACATAATATGTCTCACGCAATCCTAGATCCACTGCAGCCTGTCCTAGAATTATTCCTGTGCTGACCCACCTATAGAAAACTTTCAGTAATAAAGATGGATGGTAAAAAGCCTGCTAAGGAATGTTGTACCAGTTGGTAAAGATATTGAAATTGCAAATCCTGCAAAATAAGTTCTTGCATCACTGCCTAAACCTGCAGTATACATATGATGTCCCCAAACAAGACTTCCAAGAAAACAAGCAAATGACATCGCAAAGGTCATTGAACAACTATTGAGATGTACACGCCTGGATGTCCAAAAACCAAAACAAATGCTGATAGGATATAGGATCTCCTCCAAACATTGAATCAAACAAAGGTGCATTACAATGAAGATCACCAAACATTAAAGGACGTGCACCAAATAAGATAGGCAATGCTAATAAAAGCGTCAAAGCTAATCAAGAAAGGGGAAGGAAACAATAGGATAGCCATTAATTTGAGATAATAAGATCTCAGATTTGAATTGTTCCCCAAAAGCTAAGAGATGCAAGACATATGAGGATATACCAGAGCTTATAAGACACTTATAATATGTCCTGTGCTTGAAGGGTGTTAACGTCAGAAAGGAAGTGGATAATGGTGATATACTGTCCATCCTGTATTAAGGGTTGGATTGAGAAAAAGATATGAAATTAAAAGAAGTATGATGGAAAAAGAACAAAAAATGACTCTAGGATATACCACTTCTGGAGATCAAGTCCTCCAAACAAGCCAGGCAGTACTAAAAAGAAGATCATAAGATTTCAAATTACACATAATAGATTTAGAAGACTTTGTGATTACAATGGTTAACTAGTGAATGAAATAACAAAGAAGAAATATAAAACATAATATATAAGTCAAGACGGTCTAGTGGTTCATTTGTATATCTCTTTCACTACATGTGACCCTCAACGTGAAAAAGGCACACCTGCTGCAAAGAAGGGCTGCCATAAATTACGTGCTTATGGTCCAGTGCTGAAGGGGGCCATGATTAATAAGGGGGTTGCATTAGAAGAGGGGCTAGCCTTGATTACCTTTAAAATAGGTGCCCAAAATCGAACCCTGGCAAAGTGGAACCAAGGACTGAAACCTGCGGTCCCCTGGTCATACCCATATGAAGCCATCGCTAACTTGGTCCTCTCTGGCTGGTCTACGGTCTTTCTCAAAGCTACCCTATTGATTAACTGACATACCTTCCTGTGCGGAGACAAGCTTCACCCATGAACTGCACCCCGTTTTGAACTGACCAAAAAGGCATCCGCCCAACGAATGAAAGCACAACTCCCTTTCCATCTGGGCCAAGATGGGGATAAAACCTCGAGCCACTGAAAAATGAAGGGCACAACCACGAACCTAAAGGAAACCACGGAGAAAACAAAAAAAACTGGAGGGAACCAGGAGGAAACCAGGAACCCGAAAAGAAACCAAGCTATACGCAACAGCGACAGGCGGGCAGGCGCGCAGGCGCGCAGAACGAACGCGCCTTGTGAATCTCTACCACTTGGCATCCTCGCTTGTCGGCCTCAGCCAAGGAAAACCAGTGCGTCTTGCCTTGGGGACATGACCCAACACACGTACATGTAAAAATATGGCCATGGGTCAAAATCCAAAGCCCGTACATTCAGTGAACATCAAACAATCCAACCACTAAAATAGGTTCTAAAATGGGTGGTGAATTCACCTACCCCAACATGGTAACATTGGTTTCGACCCACAGCCATATCTGTATATGTGCTGATCGCAGCTTCTCTCTGAACGCGGGGGCGAGGGGGGGGGGGTACCAAGCTATACAAAGTGTACATACACCAAGCTATACAAAGTGTACATACACAGCTTTTTAGGGCCCAGGAAATCATTACTATTTCCATGGCGTGGCAAAAAGCGCTCACAGAAAGTATGAACACCTTCTTACCCCCCCCCCCATCTTTTAATGGGAATGACGGGACACTCTAACTGCATGAGTGCAAATATTTTTGCGCTTCCCGTGAGGCCCGCAATCTTCATGAATCGGCAGTCGCTGTAACGGGCAAGCTCCCATTTCCAGCCACCCGACACATCCACCCAACCATCAACCTCCGCGTGAACGCTTGCAAGAAAGCAATGGCATGCGCACGAGATCTAAGAAGCCGCGCCAAGAAAACAGCCATCCGCCTGCTACATCCCGCGTCGCCGAGAACAAGCTACATCTGTGCCTTTGCGAGTTACGCAGAGATGCTACATGAGTGGATCATTGGATTTCATTGAAATCAATCAGCAATAAAAAAAAAAAATCCACCCCCCCCTCCCCCCCCAGGTCCCGCATGGCTGCCCCGCGATGAGGTGCAAGGCTTCGCTGAAGTCGGCCAAACCTGGCCGGCGCGCGAGGGCAAAAAAAGAGCCATACTGTGGATGGACGAAATCCATTTCGCACCACTTTGAAAGCATGGAAATCCATTGCTTCTTGGAATTTGCAGGGGAATCATCATTCCAGGGATTTTTAGGTGGCAGCCCTGTGATCTGTCCGGTTTTGGCGGAGTCCGGCGGCAGTACTTGTAGCATTCGTCGGCATTTCGGGAGTTGGTAGGGTGGTTTAGCGACAAAAATTTCAACAAAACAGACGTATCCCTCGTGTCGATCCACAACACAGGCCTAGACCTCAGTGACTTCTGCAAGGATACCGGATTTCACTGCAGCCAAGATACGGCAAGTTGCCCGGATTCCCTACACTTTTGTTTGAAGCGGGCGCCAACCTCAGGCCTTTTCAAGTGAGATAAGTTACCCCAAGTGGCACCTCCAAGTGGTCAAAAGCGATTCTGAGAACCCCAAATCTTGACAGTTTTTGGGACGCCCAAATCCCCAAAACGGTCCCAAAACCAGAAGCGCCGCCATCCACGTCCTCTCCGCGCTCGGCCGCTTTTCCAACGTCTTGGAGTTTCCTCACCTTTCGTCGCCCTCCGCCGACTCGACCGGTGCCTGGCCGGGCACTGCAAAGCTTCATCTGCGGGCTTGTCTATTTGGATGTGGGTCAAAACCAATGGTAGCATGTTGGGGTAGGTGAATTCACCACCCATTTTAGAACCTATTTTAGTGGTTGGATTGTTTGATGTTCAGCGTACAGGATTTTGACCCATGGCCATGTCAGCTTCCCCCAAGTTGGGGGCCTCTTAGGCTCGGGGGCTATCTTCCCACCTACCCTCTGGAGGGCTTCCAAGTTCCCAAAACCGAATCCAAATCATCCAGGGGTGCATGACTATAAGCTTACATCCCAAATTGGGATGTGCACATGGTTCTTGAGGGGAGTGGGAAACCTCCAAACATCGAACCCATGCACATATTTGGGCATCTCCTGGAACCCTCCGGCCTCCGGCCACCAAACAAACGAGCTTCCCGAGCCAAGGGCGCCCCTGCTAGGACCCTCACATGGGATTCGGGGTGTTTTGTTAGCCCTCGCTTCAATAAGACCCTCCAAGTAAAAACGGCCCTTCCCCCCCCCCCCCTACCCAAGGCAGGCCAGCCAATACCGCATTAACGTGGCCGCAAGGTTCTGCTATTCTTGGCACCCAAAACCCCTCTTGAAAACTGTCCGGCTGAAATCCATATGGAAAGAAAATGCAAAGGCTGTTGACAATCTTGCCGCAAATGCGAACACCCTCCCTGCTCTGGAAGCCGGAGAGGGGAAAAAAAGAAGAAGAAAAACAAAAGAGAAACCTGGGCACTCTCCAGCCGGGAAAAGAGATCCTGGGGGTTTCCTACCGCTGTCAAACTGGGAGGTGTCCAGTGACGACGGCCTTGCCGCTTGCCTTGTTGACCTTGAGAGGAGGGGCCAAAATTATTGCCTGGGATTAAAAACCCCCATGGGTAAGAAACGCCCAGCCAAGCAAACAGGGGTTTAGAAGCAAAGATTGACACACCAAAGGAGTCCCAAAATGATGTGTACCCCCTCCACATGAAGATGAGGTGCCCATGGACAACCTCGCCGGAGTGGAGCCGAGTGAAGACGGGCACCCACTAGATGAGCGCACATATGTACACGCATGACCATATATAGACTCACACTTTAGGATGAGGGGTTTTGCACTTTGGGGGGGGGGGAGGGGGAGGTTGGAGGAAGACCTGCAACTCACACTTTAGGATGGGGGGGTTTCGGGCTTCGAGACGACCCGAGCAAGCAGGCCAAAGACTAAAGCCAATG
Source organism: Effrenium voratum (assembly GCA_963377175.1). Taxonomy (NCBI): domain Eukaryota; class Dinophyceae; order Suessiales; family Symbiodiniaceae; genus Effrenium; species Effrenium voratum. The sequence goes on along the minus strand of CAUJNA010002190.1, from coordinate 93,767 downwards.
GGGGTCGCGGCGGCTGTGTTGCCGCACGGGACGCAGCCGGCGGGCCATCATAGCGCTCCCAGCGAACTGTTTCATTCTCAAACCGCTGGCACGTCCGCAACAAAAGCCGCATTGTTCTTTGCAGCCCGCTGGAAATCAACCAACTGAGGAAAATCAAAGCAACTGCCTGGCAATTGTCCCCACAAATCGGTTTTAGAGCCTTGCAGGAAAACATGTGGGGTTGAACTTGGCTGCTTCGCGCCACAGTTTGCGGCAGAAAATCAATCTTTGGGTTGATGTCCCCACTTCAAACAGGAGTACCACAAGAAAACAGATCGGAAAACGAACACTAACCTGGAAGCTCCCAGGCACATTAACCTGGAAGCCCAAAGCAAGGGTCCTTTCCGCTCTCAGCTCATGTGAAGAAATATATACACATACTGTTGCACAGCCCCACGGACAAAGAGTCCCCAACAGATGGGATGAATGCAAAAAAAGACTCTGAAAACTGAGGGATGCAGTGCTGCCTACCTGGCGCCAAGTGCAAGGATTTTTTGCTCCAGTGGTATGTTGGCACAAAAAACGCGGCGATTCTCCCTGCAAAACCGCCAGGTTGAGGTTGGGGCGCGTGGCCTGCCGCCGGCGCTTGGCTTCCAGCGCCTCGCGTCGCAAGTTTGCCGCCTGGGGGGGGGGGGGGTGGGCTGGGATTGGATTTTCCGCTTCCCAACGAAGCTGATGGATCCTGGGCTGTCCATTTTCAGATCCCCCGCGAAAAGTGACTAACGTGTAGTGGGTGAAATGGAAACTAGCACTAAACACTAAAAGGCTAAGAAGCTAAGGGGATGGCTGGGAACCACCACGGATTGGATTCAAGGATTGGATTGGTGGCTAGGGGGGTTGAACCCCCTTTTGGCTTCACAAAGGGAAGACCCAGCCCCCTCGGGGGCTGGAAAAGCCCAAGCTGCGCAGAAATGAGCAAAGCTCCAAGCTTCGTTGAAATTCTCCCAACCATAGGTGGCCTTTTGGAAAAATAGATGGTGCTATGGAATAAACCCCATCTAAACCAGCTATCTTTTAAGCAAACCAACCAGAAAGGACACCTATGCTCCCAACCCAAAGCCAAGCGCCCCTGAAAGCAACCAGCCCCCCCCCCCCTTTCCCCCGGACTCCTGCTGCTTCTCTTCGAGCGAGGGGCAGAGGCTGCGCCTAAGGCGTTTCCATCCCTGGAAACTCCAAAACGTCTCAAAGTCTAAGCTGGGTTGCTGTTGCCCCCCCTGCAAAAAGTGAATCACTTTTGGGGGGTTTAGTGGAAAACCCAACTTGATTTCCCAAAAAGTTAAAGTCTAAAGATCCAACCCAATAGCAGTTAAGTAAGAACATGGCCAGTAAACTGCCAAGTAAACAAGCCTTTTTGTTGTGAGACCAAAGGCACCATTGCCAAGTGATTTTTTCCCACGGGTCTGGTCTAACTGGCCAACAACACCTGCCCCCTTCGGCCAAAGAAAGGGGCCAGATCCTTTCTTGCAAGGCCTTCTGAACACGTACCGTTTGGCTGCCCGCCATGGAAGTGCCCTGGATGCTCTTCCGCAAACTTCCGCGCCTGGGAAGGTCACGATATGGGTTTTGTGCTGGATGAAACGGCGCGCGGCTCGCTCGCAGGTTGCTTTGTGGGGCTTTCCCGGGGTCCAAACTTCCTGCCGGTTCTCAGCAGGGAATGAGAAATGAAATGACACCTATAAACAATGCCCAGGTTCTTTCAAGGGAAACCCTCGCTTCATTCAAAACCCTGACGCAGCCATCCCCTACCGAATGTTGACCCCATATTCATCACTTTTTATTGGGGGGGCGGGGGAAGGGGGCGTCCCTTGCAAGGGCCCAAACACCACCCCCCAAAAAAAAAACATAAACTGGTTAGTTGAAACTCATATGGGGCCAACGTTATATATATATATGTAATATACTAATCACCACCTATTATTCAAAATGATTCCAACAGTATATGAAACACCAAATAACCCCCGACAACAATTCTCACAAACACAAATTCCCACATCAAGAAACAAAAAAAAGCAGCAGCCAGTGTCTCCTTCGCCTCCGGGCGCCCGGCTCCAGCAGCGGCACGTGGCGCTTCGCCTTCGCCACCTTCGCCCCGCCCTCCGCGCCGGGGCCCTCGGCGCCTTCCGCGAGGCAGCGCATCACCGCGCCCAGGCGCCGGTGCCGCTCCAGCATCGCGCGGAAGGGGTCCTGTCTGGGAACGCCTCAACTGGCGGGGGGCCGGGGGACGAGGGCGTAAAGAATCGGCCTTCCCAGGTCCCCGGACCTAGCACAAGGCTCCCCCAGTTTCTAAGGCGTTCCAGGGGTGCCGGTCGGGTCGGGTACCCCGAGCCGACGACGGGTCAGCAACCCCGAGAAGGTCGAAATGAATACCGGCAAGTTTCCGGAAACATGTGTTCAGGAAGCTTAATAGTTGTTTTCCAGAAGCATGCTGGCTTCAGGAAACTAATTTTGCTTTTCAGCTATAAATTTCGTGAAAGGCTACCTCTGAAAGGGTTGTTGCCGAATTCGTGATACCACCCAGTCTTTCCCGCAACCATTTCCTGACACCGCCAAACCTTTCCTGAATCCACCGGCCAGTTTTTCATGAAACATGCCAGCCTTTCCTGATACCACACAACCCTTCCTAAAACCACCCAGCCTTTCCTGAAACCGCCACCCAGCCTGCAACCACACAGCCTTTCCTGAAACCCCGCCTATCCTGAAACCAAACAGCCTCGCCGGAAACCACACAGTCTTCCTGAAACCACCCGGCACCTCCTGAAACCTCAAAGCCTCTCCTGAAAGCACCCAGTCTTTCCTGAAACCACCAACCAATCTTTCATGAACCCCCAACACGCAGCCTTTCCTAAAACAACCCAGTCTTCCTAAAACCACCCGGCACCTCCTGAAACCACCCGCCTTTCCTGATTGGGCTTCCCGTACTTCCCAACATCATGGGGCGGGCCGCCGCCCCCCCGACCCCCCGCTGTGTTTTTAGATTAAGCGTACCTTTGTTTGAATCATCACCCTTCCCAACATCATGGGGGGGGCGGCAGCCCCCCGACCCAAACCTAATCCTAAATGAACCCTGAATGAACCCCCGAAGCTGGCCCTAAACCTGACCAAAACCAAACCTAAAACCAACCCTAAACCAAACCTAAACCAAACCTAAAACATCCTAAAACCAAACCTAAACCAAACCTAAAACCACACCTAAATCAACCCTAAGGGAGCCCTAAACAAACCCTAAACCTCACCTAAATCAACCCTTAACCATCAGACTTCCAACATCATATGCGACACACACTTTCGTGAAACCCCACAGCCTCGCCGGAAACCACGCGACACCTCCTGAAACCACGCAGCCTTTCCTGAAACCACGCAGCTTTTCCTGAAACCACGCAGCTTCTCCTGGAACCACCCCAGACTTTCCTGACACCACCAAACCTCTCCTGAAACCACTTCCTGAAACAACCACCCAGCCTGTCTCCACAGAACCTCTCCTGAAACCACCTAGTCTTTCCTGAAGCCACCCGGCACCTCCTTTCCTGAATCCATACACACTTCCGTGAAACCACACAGCCTCGCTCAGCCTTTTCTGAAACCACCCAGCACCTCCTGAGACCACACACCCTTTCCTGAAACCGTCCAGTCTTTCCTGAAACCACCAATCACTCTTTCATGAACCGCCCCAGCCTTTCCTGCAACCACAGACCTCTAAACCAACCCTAAACCGACCCTAAACCGACCGTAAACCGACCCTAAACCAATCCTAAACCAACCCAAACCCACCCTCAAACAACCCTAAAGCCGCCCTAAAACAACCCTAAACCGACCCTAAACCAACCCTAAACCAACCCTAAACCAACCCTAAACCAAACCTAAACCGACCCTAAACCAACCCTAAACCGACCCTAAACCGACCCTAAACCGACCCTAAACCGACCCTAAACCAACCCTAAACCAACCCTAAACCAACCCTAAACCAACCCTAAACCGACCCTAAGCCGACCCTAAACCGACCCTAAACCGACCCTAAACCGAACGTAAACCAACCCTAAACCAACCCTAAAACAACCCTAAACCGACCCTAAACCGATCTAAACCAACCCTAAACCAACCCTAAACCAACCCTAAACCAACCCTAAACCGACCCTAAACCGACCCTAAACCAATCCTAAACCGACCCTAAACCAACCCTCAAACAACCCTAAAACCGCCCTAAACCGACCCTAAACCGAACGTAAACCAACCCTAAACCAACCCTAAACCAACCCTAAAACAACCCTAAACCGACCCGAAACCGACCCTAAACCGACCCTAAACCAATCCTAAACCAACCCAAACCAACCCTCAAACAACCCTAAAACCGCCCTAAAACCACCCTAAACCGACCCTAAACCGACCCTAAACCAACCCTAAACCAACCCTAAACCAACCCTAAAACAACCTCTAAAACCACCTAAACCAAACCTAAAACCAACCCTAAACCAAACCTAAACCAAACCTAAAACCACACCTAAATCAACCCTAAGGGAGCCTTAAACAAACCCTAAACCTCACCTAAATCAACCCTTAACCATCAGACTTCCAACATCATATGCGACACACACTTTCGTGAAACCCTGAGCCTCGCCGGAAACCACACGACACCTCCTGAAACCACGCAGCCTTTCCTTAAACCACGCAGCTTTTGATGAAACCACGCAGCTTCACCCCAGACTTTCCTGACACCAACAAACCTCTCCTGAAACCCAGCCTGAAGCCACACAGCCTCTGCTGAAACCACCTAGTCTTTCCTGAAACCACCCGGCACCTCCTTTCCTAAATTCATACACACTTCCGTGAAACCACACAGCCTCACTCAGCCTTTTCTGAAACCACCCAGCACCTCCTGAAACCACACAGCCTTTCCTGAAACCGTCCAGTCTTTCCTGAAACCACCAATCACTCTTTCATGAACCGCCCCAGCCTTTCCTGCAACCACAGACCTCTAAACCAACCCTAAACCGACCCCAAACAAAAACCAACCCTAAACCAACCCTAAACCAAACCGACCCTAAACTAAACCAACCCTAAACCACCCTAAACCAACCCTAAACCAACCCTAAACCAACCCTAAACCGACCCTAAACCGACCCTAAACCAACCCTAAACCAACCCTAAACCAACCCTAAACCAACCCTAAACCAACCCTAAACCGACCCTAAACCGACCCTAAACCGACCCTAAACCGACCCTAAACCAACCCTAAACCAACCCTAAAACAACCTCTAAAACCACCTAAACCAAACCTAAAACCAACCCTAAACCAAACCTAAAACCACACCTAAATCAACCCTAAGGGAGCCTTAAACAAACCCTAAACCTCACCTAAATCAACCCTTAACCATCAGACTTCCAACATCATATGCGACACGCACTTTCGTGAACCCCCACAGCCTCGCCGGAAACCACACGACACCTCCTGAAACCACGCAGCCTTTCCTGAAACCACGCAGCTTTTCCTGAAACCACGCAGCTTCTCCTGGAACCACCCCAGACTTTCCTGACACCACCAAACCTCTCCTGAAACCACTTCCTGAAACAACCACCCAGCCTGAAGCCACACAGCCTATCCTGAAACCACCTAGTCTTTCCTGAAACCACCCAGCACCTCCTTTCCTAAATTCATACACACTTCCGTGAAACCACACAGCCTCGCTCAGCCTTTTCTGAAACCACCCAGCCGTTCCTGAAATCGCACAGCCTCCCCTGAAACCAGCACCCAGTCTTTCCTGCAACTACACAGCCTTCCCGGAAACCACGCAGCCTTTCCTGGAGCCACCCCAGACTTTCCTGACACCACCACACCTTTCCTGAAACCACCACCCAGTCTTTCATGAAACACATAGCCTTTCCTGGAACCACCCAGGCTTTCCTGAAACAACCCGGCACCTCCTGAAACCACCCAGCCTTTCCTGAAACCATACATACTTTCGTGAAACGACTGGCAGCCAGGTCAAGGTGCCACCAACACTAGGTACCTGACCCGTGGTAGCCGACCCAGGTATCTGACTAAACCCTCCCAGGACCTGACCCGACCAACTCCCGGCGTTCCAGGTCCGAGCCAGGGGGTTCCCTCCATATTTCCACTTTCCAAGGCCCTTGTGAAGTGCCCAATCGGGAAAAACAAAAAAACGAAACACTGACCTGCCCTACAGGCCCTACACCAGGCGGAAATTCGCCGGGAACTCAGAGCTCCAAGGCTTGGTGATTCCCCCAGCTCGGTTAAACCACTGCCCGACTGTGGATGGACGAAATCCATTTCGCAGCACCCAAGAAACCCTGGTTTCTGTTGATTCCCCTGCAATGTACCAACAGACAATGGTTTAGACGAAATGGATTTCGTCCATCCACAGTGCATTGCCGTCTTGTGGGCATAAAGACCCTAACACTTGGGGGGGTCTTTGCAGGTTGCAAATTTGAAATGGACCTTTGGCCGTTTGTCGTTATACCTCCCAAAAGGCAGCCCCTTACTTTGGCGGGGGACAACACACATTTTGCCCAAGGCGGTGCAAGCTCCAAACCTTTGGCGAAAGCGGTAAGGGTGCAGGAACAAAGCTGAGTTCGAATCCAAAAAACCTAGGTCCTCCAGTAGAGGGGTTAGAATAAAGGTACGCCCCCCTCCAAAAAAGCGCGCGACCCGTCGCAGGACCCAAAGCCCGAAGCTCCTCCGCACTGCTGCAGGGCACGCTGAGGCCAGGCGAACCTGGCTGTTGGGGGGGGGGGGGCCATAGAAAATGCGGCGACATCTGTCCGCACAAAAATCACTCACCTTTTTAGTGGATTGGCAAAAAAAAACATGTTTGTCTCTTGCCGCTATTGTCTTCCAAGAAAGTGTCAAAGTGTCGGAATTCAATTCGAGAGACCCAGGAGGGATCCACAAGCTGTGTGTGCACTTACTTGGCCAGTGGTTTCCCACGAGGGCAAAGGCGTGCCTTGTTCGAACATACTGTGGATGGACGAAATCCTGCACCACCTAAGAAACCCTGGAATGATGATTCCATTGTAAATACCATCAAACAATGGTTTCCCATGGTTTCAAAGTGGTGCAGGATTTCGTCCATCCACAGCATTGTTTGTTCCATGGGATTTGATTGGATATCTGTTCAGGAAAGCGGTTCTTTTCGATCCCACCTTTGTCTCCGGCCCGTTGGCTCCGTTGCCTTCGGAGCAGGTGCAGGGGCTTCTGCGGTGCTTGTTTGTTCTGTTTTAGAGATGTTCAGTATTTGGCTGTGGCTCAAATAAATGTACCAAAATGGCACCTGGGCAAATGGAACCAAAGACTAAAACCTGCGGTTTGCCCTAGGTCTTCAATTTTGAGCCACGCCCATTTGGTCTGTGTTCAATCCCGAACCCAAGATTGAAATACAACCATTTTTGTCTTTGCTCGCGAGAAGGGTCGCTTCCATGAAGGTTGGTGGGTAGACCCGACCAACAAAAAAACATGCTCCGGTTCGGTGGTGGGGCCATATGTTCCCCTCAAAAATGGGCAACTCCGGGGTCCGGCTTCATATCGATTTCACAAACCTTTGGACAAACAAGCCGATGTTTTGACAAAAAAAGTGACCCCAAAATGCAACCCTTTTCGCCCCATTCCGAGGACTGAAAAGCAGAACTGCTGCGATACCCTGGTCAAAGCGGGATATGGCTGTTTTTGGGTGACCAGTGTACGAACACCTGTTAGCAAAGTCCCCGACCATCTAAGAAAGCATTCCCTGGTGCCCGTTGAACCCACATGTTTGGCTTTTCTCATCGCGCCCGGCTGGAGAGGAATCCTGTGTTGCCGGCTGCTTGTGCAACCAAGTTCTGCACCATCTCACAGTTCACTCATACCATCTAAATCTCTCTCTTGGGGGGCTTCTCCACTAAACACGGATAGGTGTTTCTTTGGTAACACAGATGGCTGCAAGAATGGCATTGGCAAGACCCATCTAAGCCAAACACTCAGCCGCCATGTTGACATGTTGACCCCAAGGGCCTCGCCTGCATTCGGGGGCGGCCAGCTGGGGGCGAAAGGCACCTCGTGGAACCCGCAGTCCCGCAGCACCTGGAGAAATGGGAAAAGGATCATAGACAAAGCCCACCTCGAAATATATATATATAAGTACATAAGAAAATACAAGGGAATCATAAAAAATACATGCTTAGAATAAAATGTCTGAAAGAAAGAATAAACAAGTGGATAAATGGTACATAAATGAAGTAATAACAAAAATAATAAACATACGGATGGATAGATAGGGACCACAGAAACCCGTCCCCCCACATGACTGCGGCTGCGGGGTTCCTGAGAAGTGTTTTTTGGCCAAAAATTCCATCGCCAGGGTTCGGATGTTCCGCGGGTTTCAAAAAGCCAAACATTGCCAGACTTTTGCCTCAGCTTTTTCCCTGTGTCCCCTTGGGACCGGCCAGTGGGCCAGACTTTTGCTGGGCTTTTTCGGCTTGAACACCCAGCCGACGCTGGCTGTGCTTTGGCGTGGCTTGGAAGGGTTTTGGCTTGGTGGCTAAGGGTGGCCCTCAAGGCTTGAGAGCTTCAGGGGGATACCTGAAGCTTCTGGACCAGGGCTGTGGGGAATGACCACTGTAATACCACAAAAAGGGCTTCCCAAAGACTACCTTGTTCACATAAAGGGGGATTCCCTTGTATCACAGAAGTGGGGAGAAACCCCTTGATCCCACAACCCGTTCTGGACATTCCACGGGCAGTGGGACAAAACCCGCTTCTTTGTGAATCTCCTGGAGAATGTCCCAGGGCTGGTCTCTGTTGAAATGGGGCAAGATACTATAACCGACAAAAAACCGAAATAAAGAATCCTACAGCAAAAAGGACCTTCATCATGGGTGAGCTCGGCTACATGACGACTGTCCTTGATACTTTGCTAGCCATGTGCCCCTGGGTCCATGAAATTCCTCTGGCAAACTTAAGTCTACCCTTTCTTTCATTTCATGGGGTATATTGCAAGCGCACCCGTTTTCCCCCCAGTGGTGGAATCCACGATCAATAAACCCCTGCCTGGCAGATTGAAGGCAACGCCTTCCCATGTTACACGGAGACTCTACTAGTTTGAGGAACCCGCCGAAATTGATAGACAAGTACCAAAATAAATAAATAAAAAGGGGAACCACCCTTGATTAGCATAGTCCTCCGGACTGGTCCTAAGTCAACATTTGTTCTCCCCCAGCTTCTACTTTCCGGGATCATGAAGTGGGCTTGTCTCAAAATAAGGGATCCCCTAAAATGATGGGTGTCCTTTGGGATTTCCTTTGAGCCAACCAAAAGAGGGCTACCCGAACCACACCCACGTACAGCTAGGACTTCGAAACATGCAAACCGAGGTGCCAAGCCAGACTCATCCGCCAAGTCGTACCTAGGCCAAAGCGGACCTCACCATTGGGCCTGCCGACGAATCGCGTGCTTAGCCAAAGAATAAAGAAGAACAAAACGCAAAGGCATGATAAGTCCCCGTCTCCTGTGAGTGATAGCCAGGGTTAGTGGTCACGTTTGGTGTTTCAACATGGCAGAATCCCAGAATTGCTGGTTTCCTGCTTTTCCTTTAAACCCACCCCCGAAAAATCGATTTTTTGTACTTTGGTCTGGGAGGAATCGCCTGAAGGCCTTGGGGTACAAATTCCGCTATGTGGGTCAAGGGGATGACTAGACCAACATGGAAATTGCTGCGTCACCCCGCGTCACCCAACAATTCGTTGCCATGATGGGTGTATAACCCGTAAGGGGGAAATACTACGGCTCCATTTGGGTTCCCATCCACGCTGGAACACGCTCCTTGCCGGGAACTAGTCCAGCTGCTTGATTTTTCCTCGATCCAGGTCCCCCCTCAAAAGTGGGAGAAAAGCGGGAGACCCAAAAAAGACACGACTCATATCACTCGGACTTGGGTGACACCTGACACCGGGCCATGGGGATTCCGAATTCTCCTCAAATCCCTCCGCCCCGGCCGCTCCGCCCCGGGGCCCCGTGGCAAGGGCTTCCGCGGCCGCCTCTCCACGTCCAGCAGCGCCGAAACCAGCTCCGGGCCCTCGAGGCCTTTGGCTCTGCATGGAAAATGTCCAAAGTCCTCATTACGAAGAATGGGATGTCATTCCCACAAACCATGCTTTGCTGGGGCACCAGAAAACCATGTTGACCAGAAATCATTGAGGGTTGACTTTCTCCAGTTCCTTCCCAAACGTTGGGCACAATGACCCTGCTTCATTGACTCCCTCTCAAAAAGTTGACCCATATCAGGGGTTCAGCCGTGTTGGTCGAGTCAGGGTTGTGGCCTGTGTCGTTGCCAAAGTCAGCCCCCAACCACTCAAAAACTCCCCCAACAATCATCAAGGAGGCCCCCTGTTTTGTAGGGATGCTCTCCTCTTACTCCGTGATGAATAGCTGGGGGCTTTTTATTCAGGCGCCAGCAAACCACGTGTTTTTCGGGCCTGAATTTGGATTTTCCCAAGCTCTAAAAGTTGGCCGTGGGCAACTATGCGCTTTCAACAACCGTAGCTTAAACCTAGGCATGTCGTTCTTTGGGGCGGTACCTTTCTTGGGATGGTTCAAAGGCAAGTCGAAAGGCCGCCCGCCATTTTGGAGCGGCTCCCCTAGTTGAAGACACCCCCACATACTGTGGATGGACGAAATCCATTTTGCACCACTTTGAAACCATGGTTGAAACCATTGTTTGTTACAATGGAATCATGAGAAACCAGGGTTTCTTAGGTGGCGGAGGGTTTCGTCCATCCACATATTTCAGCCATTTTTGGAGCGGTTCCCCGAGTTGAAGACCCCCCCCCCCCCCCAACATATTTCGACCCAAGGCTAGCCCCCACCCAATTTGTTCCTTGCGCGCGTGCCTTTGCCCACCAGCAGCAGCACGGCCGCCATGCACCGCACCTCAGTGGCGACAAGCTGCAAGCTTTTTCCGTCGGGGAGGGGAAAGAAAAATCGTCTGGCCATGCCGAAAAACGGGGGAACTGCAACTGGGAAGGACTTCTATTAGGTCCTCCAGTAGGGAGGGTAGAATAAGGGTACCCTGTTTTCTGCAGTCGATTTTAGTAGGGGAACCCTCCCCAAAAAGATGGTAAAAGGGCACTACTGGGAAACCTAGTCTACTCTTTACGGAAAAGAGAAATGGTCACCTTCGGCCGGAAGGGCAGACATCGCTGCGCCAGAGAGGACCAGGGGAACTTCAACTGGGAAGGACTTCTACTTGCAAATTGGGATGAGATGAGCGCTGGAGGAAAGCCAAGAGGCTTTCCATTCAGGGAAGGTCGTACAATGGGGGGCACCCCTTTGGCTTGAAAGGGAAACCCAAGAAGATGCCGTCCGATTCGGGGGGTCCCCCAATTTTGAGGCAAATCCATTCGGGAACGTGGATGTGATTTTCTTCAAGCCAACAGGGCTTTGGAGACCTGCGCAAAAGCCTCCTCCTTAAGCAATGGAAGCAAGGAACGTGGGCAGATGGGGGGTAGGTAGGTACTTGACGACCCATCGGTGGCAAACGCCCTACGCCTGGGTCCGGCTCGCTCTTCAATGCGGACATAATTACCCCGATTGGGGGTAAGATGTTGTGAGCGCCGAACAGAGCCAAAACTCTCCTGTGCATTTGGAAGGGCCCAAAACGCTTTGGCCCTTCCAAACCCCGGACAAGACGAACCTCTCGATTTTTGGGCAGCCAAAAAACCAACAAAAACATGGCAGTGGGTGAAAACAAGGTACCCAAAATGGGTTGCCCTGGCAAATGGAACCAAAGACATTCCAACCTGCGGTCCAATTCCTGGCGGCTTTAATTTAATTTTGACCCAATCCCGTATTCCCAGTGAACATCCCAATCCCCACCAAAATAGGTTCTAAAATGGGTGGTGAATTCACCTACCAACCAAAATGGGATCCCAAAACGGCTTTGACAACCACACACGGAAATATATAGACATATATATATATATATATATAAAAACAAAAAAATGAACCGCCCGAGTTTCAAAGCCCCGTCCCCCCGTCCCCCACCCCCCCGCCTGGTGCCACAAGAAGGCCACGCCCGTCACCGCGAACTCCGCCACGCCCTCCTGGCGAACGTACGATGCGTATCCTCGGCACCCTGTGCGGGTGGCTCCAGTTTTGGGGACCTGTTTTTGTTGTGCTTTTCGTTCTTTGCTTTTGTGTGTGTGTGTGTGTGTGTGGTGTTTGTCTTTTTTGTGTTTCTTTTCTTTTTTCTTTTTCCTTTTTTTTTGGGGGGGGGGCGGGGTGGGGTTGTGTTGTTTTGTCTGCTTGTTTGTTTTTGTTTGTGTGTTTCTTTGTTTTCTCTCTCTCTTTTTTTGGGGGGGGACCTTCTGAAAGGGAAACCAAAAGGACACCGAAGCCATTTCTTGGTGGTGTAACGACCTCTCTGCAAACAAGTGATCAACTTGTTGTGGGTCCAATGTAAAATCCACTTCCTAAAAGTTAAAGTCCAAAGATCCAACCAAATAGCCACAAATAGTTTTGGAAAAAGACGGAAAAAGGGGGGGGGGGGGAACAGACACAAAAAAAGAAGAGAAAAACAAAAGCAGACGAGCCATTGGAACCCAAGGCCCCTTTTCGAGTACCGCACGCACCCGAAGTCCTCGGGCTCCATGTTTTGCGGGCATTTGGTCGCTCCGAGCCTTCTATCCGAAGCCATGTGGACCCCTCTTGTGGGCGCCGCAACATGTGTTTTGATTTGTTGGGGGGGGGGGGCATGTTCCTGGTTGATTCCTCTTCCATTCTTTTCAGCCATCGTTCTTTTCAAAACCCAGCCATTTCCCCGGGGTTTTGTTGTTTTCTAGAAAGAAGGATCCCTGGAAAGAATGGGCAAGTTACCCCCAGCTTGTTGATGCGGCATTGCAGGGCTCGAATCCCGATTTCCCCACAATCAGCGCATCGGTGCCATAGAGAACATGGGCAACTGAATGGGACCCCTGATTTATGAAGGGAAACTCCGCGAATCTAGTGAATCCCCAGATTTGTGCAAGAAACCGAGTGCCGTTGCCTTTTGAAATCACCCTCCACTTCTTGCAGGAAAAAAGCCAGGAGAAAAAGGGCATGTTTCTTTGTTCCCCTCCCCCACCTCCCGAGTTGTTTTCCACCAACTCCTCGAAGTGGCGCACGGACACCGACAAGACCCGGCGACGGAAGTTGGAGATGTTCTCCACGTCCATCTTGCCTCGGACCAAAGCCGAGTGACCTTTGTCTGTCAAGGGAAACACCCATAAAAGACGTAATTCCACCAGCCAAACCAACCCAACCAACCAACCGAACCGACCAAACCAATCCCAATGAAGCAAACCAAAAAAGGTGAGAAAGGCCTTTAGGCCTTTCTAGGGTAAGTTCAGTCGATGAAAAGCAAAACAAAAATGATTGCAACTTTACCAAGGCGATTTGGTTCAGGTGCCTAAAGTACCCAAAGCCACATAGGATGTTGTTGTTTTTCGAAAGACCTTTTTCAACTCTTGGTGAGCAAGGGTATCCTTCGTTTAGGGGGTTCCCATGTTGGTTTGGAGGCATTCCCGTGAATTTACAGGCCGAAGTAGTGCTGTGCCGGGCTTAGAGTCTGTACAGTCAGCTGAGGGAAAGTCATGTGTATCAAGGGGTACCCCTTTCGCCTAGCCTGGGGTAAATGAGCCCTTTCAAGGCTTTCCGATGATCTTTTTTTTGGTTTTTTGGCCAAGGACCCCGAAATAGAAAGCACGAACACCTAGTTCAACTGAACGTTCGAAAGGCACAGCGCGAAGCAACGAGCAGACCCCAACCGCCCAAGTTGGTGAATGAGCTCCTGGACCAACGGATCGGCCGAAGCTTCCGGTTGGATTCTGCATTTCCGCCGAAAGGCATCCAGCTTGGGAAAAAGTTCGAAAAGAAGGACCTGAAGACAGGGGCCTTCTTTTAAGCTCCAACTAAAGGTAAGATGAAACCAAGGACCTGAAGCAAGGGGGTCCTGGTACACCCCAACTTAAAAATTAGATCCTTGTTTTCGGACCTTCTGTGGTGCATTAAAATTTGTTGAGGCTGCGGCAGAAGTTCCGGAAGTCGTGCTCGCCCACAAAGTGGCTGGCGGCCTCCTGCATCCGCTCCAGATCCTCCCCGGCGTAGGGGAAGTAGTACCTCCAGGAGGGAAGGGACGTGGATTCTGGCCTCATGAATGTTAACCCCGGATTAATCAACCCCTGCTTGATTTTGATTGGGGGGTGTCCCCTTTTAGTGGTTGGATTCAGACCACGTTGGGAGGGAACACCCCCCTAGTGGGACGGGTTTATTAATCCTGGGTCAACATTATGCTACCATTATCAAAGTTCACCCCCTAAGTGGTGGGCTAAAGGGAAACCATCCCGGGTTCTGACTTTGAAAACCCTTAGAAACGGTCAAAATCATGGCCCCAGTTGATCCCTCTGCAAATCATAAGGCGGAGTTCCCCTGGCGACGTGATTTTCCGCTTGCCCACCAAGCGAAACCACCTTAACGGAAGTAGACACCCACTGCGCATTCATTCGGCTACTGGGATTGGGGCCTCATGTTTACCCTGGAGTACCCTCAAAGTTATTGTGCCGCTTGTGAGCGATTCCCTCTGACACCGATTAGTTATCTAGAGGGGTTGTGTCAGCTATTTTTAATGTCAACCCCTGATTAATAAACCCTCCACTGATTTATAAGGGGGGCCCTAAGCCCAGCTTGCGAACCGCTGCTAACCCAGGCCCTTGCCACCTTCCGTGGCGCGGAGTATCGGGGCCACAGAAAATCATAGGAGAGGACCAAGCCTTTGCAGCCGAAACAAAAACAACCTCCCCAGTCCGTGCGAACACGAGGTCACTCCCGGGGGTGGGCAAAACAGCTCTCTAAAGTCGCTTTGAGAATCCCGCCCAAAAACAAAAGTTCCGACTTCCTGTCCATGTGTGCCAGCCCACTGTCGTGTCCTTTGAAAACACAAGCTAAATACCCAGAAAAAAAAGGCTCCCTGCATTTCCCATGTACACATCACCTCACTCAAAGGAAACACGCTAAACCACAGGGGAAGTATAGACAGTCCTGCAACATCCGGCGGACTTGGGCCCTTTAGCTGGACAACGCCCAGGACGCGTGCTTCCACTTTAAAGCACCGCCCAAATGGAAGCCCTGCTTCTTGGACATGCGGCCAAGGTCTGGCTTGCCCTGGGCACCAACAAAGGTGCCCACCTAGGCCATGGCTGAAACAGGGTTGCCCAATTTGTGTTTTTGGGAGAGGGCCTGCTGTCATGCAAAGAAAGCAGCGGCTGTAGGTGTTGTGTCTCCAAGCGAATCGACCTCTCCAGCTTCCAGCCAGGCAAAGAACTGCGAGGGATCCTGCAGTGCTGAGGGGTTCGTGGACTGGCGAAGGCCATGTTCAGAAACGTTTGGCATCCCATGTTCAAACCCGGGGCAGTTTTCCCCCACTGACGCTGTGGATGGACGAAATCCTGCACCACTTTGAATTGAAACCATTGTTGGCTGGTATTTACAAGGGAATCATCATTCCAGGGTAGGTGGTGCAGGATTTTGTCCATCCACAGCACGAAACCTGAAGATGGAGATTCCGCTCTTCCCCCCCGAACCCACGGCGCTGGTAGGCGCGGTAGAGGCAGCTGAAGCGAGCGTCGAAGCCCTCAGGCGCTCTGGCCGCCGCCAAGATCCTGAGCTCTGTTGGGCGACGCCACAAGTCGGACACCGCGGTTGTTGACATGTCCAAACTGTTGGCGTAAACGTCCTCATTTGGCTGTGGTTGTCAAAACCGTTTTGGGATCCCAATTTGGGGTAGGTGAATTCACCACCCATTTTAGAACCTATTTTAGTGGGGATTGGGATGTTCACTGGGGTACGGGATTTTGACCCATGGCCATTTGTTCCCTCGAGTGTGAGCAAGCACATATGGCCTAAATGGGGCTCGCGGGAAACGTGCAACAAAATGTAGACAACTATGCGTGAAATTAAGCAGTGAAAGCAACGTATACCTGGGTGCATGCTGTGCATATGCATGTACATATGTACATACATCACCTGCGCATCCATCCCACCAGTCTGGATTTTGTGTGTGGGTATTTATCTTTGGGGGTGCTCCCGGCTTTCAGTCGCCAGTCCAGACGGGGTCCTGGCCCGCAACCAGGGAAGCAGGATCGGGGGAAATGATTTGAGGATTTCACAGGGTTCCACCCCAGGCCCTCCCAGCATGGAACAAAGAGGCCGGAGAAACCGGCATCCAAGCACAGGAAGAGCACCTCCTTCAGGTCAAAAGCAACGCTCCGCCATTCCTTCAAGCTGCCCTGGCTTTGCCGGAGGCGAAGGAACCTGTTCCTCGCCCGGAACGATTCCACCAAGAGCCGTCGCGGCTGATCTCACCAGCTCCAGTGTTTTTTTGTCATCGCGGTCTCCGCGCCATGAATTGCCGTGCTGAGGCTACGCATCCTGTACAAGGACCATTTGGACATGGGGTGCAGCTCAGCTGGGAAGGTAACCAGGGGAAGCCAATCAAAGGCCAAAGGAAAACGCTTGTCACAATTAGAAACCCAAACGGGCAAGAAGAAGTGCCTTGTGCAAAATGTGCAAGGACCTACCGGCCAGCATGAAGGAAACAAGGCACGAGAAACAGAGACAAAAGAGACACACTGACACCAAGGCAGGGAGGCATAGAGAGGCAGAGACCAGAGCTCTAGACCTTCGCTTCCAGCCCAGGCCCTCCCGACTTTCGTCAAGGGTCCGGATATCTGGCGGCAGCACGCCGTTGAGGATGCTGGGATAGTCAAAGCCCTGCACCAAACAGCTTGGTCTCACTTGCCCAAAGGACCTGGAAATGAAAAGCTCACCTGTTGGCACCTCTGCTAAAAGTGGAACAAAAGGGGAAAACCAAAAGGTCAAAGGTTGGCTTTGGGCAACTGAGCGGTCCCAAGGGTGGCCGGCTGCTCAACCTGCCCGAGATGCCGCGCCTCCCCGTCGGGTTTCAAGCGCAAGTTCAGGGCGATGTAATTGCCAGCGGCATGCACGCCCTGCAGTTGAGCCAAGGTCAAATGTCAAGCCATGGGACGAGGGAGACAAAATCCAAGAGAGTAGAAAAGAGTCTGAGGCGTTGGTCTGATCCCAGCCCGGTAACCCGAAAGGTGCGAAAGAATTTATTTGAAACCGGTTTGGCTGCTTAACCATGTGCTGGGGAACCCAGCGAACGAGCAGGGGAAACAGGTCACTGCCGCTCCGAAGCAACCTGCCGTCAGGTGCTAGCCTTAGGCAGATTTCTAGGGGTTGACAGGGGGCAATCGAACGAGAAGCAAAGAACAATGGCCAAAGCACTCGAACAGCCCTGCGTCCTAGGTAGTCCCTTGCTCCGGGCAAAACATGATTTCGAGGAACAATGCGCAAAAGATGCGGCAGAGTGCAACATAGAGCGTGCAAGTTTTTTGAGCGAAATGAGAGGAGACAAGAGCGGAGCGAAGGGCGGAGAGAAGAGGGGAGCGAAGACGGGGCAGAAGAGCGGAGAGAAGAGCTGAGTCAATGGTGAAAAGAAGGGCAGAGAGAAGAGCGAGAAAGAGGGAGAGAAGATTTCAGGGAAAAGTCGAGCCAGCAAAAGAAAGCCATCTTCTGAAACGAAAACGCAATATGATATCAAGCGAGAGGACCCTGATCAGCACAAGAGGCTGCCAGTTGCAAGTTTCTTTTGGTAGGAAAAGAGTACAGGTGACCAGTTGAATTATCCAACCTGTGTTTGCACCTGCTTTCCCAACTGGTGACCTATATCTTCATTGCTGACGGGCCTGATTTTGGTGGTCCCAAAAGCCAATGTCCCAGCGATTGATTCTCGTCCTATTTTCATGTTTCTATCATCTCTTTTCAGGGATTTTGTTGGTGGTTTATGGAGATAAGAATCCCTGGAACTGAACGAATGGTTAGAAATTACCACTGAAACCCCTAAAATGGTGGGGTGCCTTTCGGTTTCCCTGCAGAACGGCACACATCTGCATGCATAGATTCCTCAACTGGTTATCAGGTTGCCCTTGGCCACTCACAGCAGGCGGCCACCTACATCTCACTTGTCCACAACCATGCATCTCACCTCGGTTCCTGGTGAGAAGCTGGTCGACCAACTCGTGGACCAAAGGGGCAAAACGGATGCTGAACTGGGACAAAAAACAAATGGGAAGCCTGATCACAGCCCCTCTGAAAAGCCTCAAACATCCCAGGCGTCACTGAACAATTGGGCCCCAAAGTGCCGTTCTCGCCTTGTCCGTGCGCCCGCAGCGCGAGAAGTTGCAGCTCTGGCGGTCCTCGCAGGTACGCGCGGCTCATGAGGCGCCAACTTGGGGCACCTCAAAGTTTAGGGGCAATAGCACAGGGTTGCTCAAAAGTCAATGGCACAAGGGATCAGGCTGACTCTTAGCAAAGCTTTTGCCCCTGTTGTCTTCAGGGGCACCTTGTTGACTTCCAGAAGGTGCCGCGGGGAAAACGAACACCCTTTGTGGTTTGAAAAGTGTCCCGCCTGCAACCCGCTCCCAGTGGGAGATGTCAAAAACTAGATTGGGGAGGCTAGTGGCTGCAGCTGATTCCATTCCCAAGCTGATTGGGTGAGGATACCCCGTCCTCCATCCCTACATCTTCCCTTAAAACATCGCCCTCACCAAAGGGAACTCACCTCAAAAACAAAAAAAAAGACAAGGGAAAAAAAACATGAGCGCCCCAACAGGTCGCCCTGACCTGGATCAGCCGCGTCTTCAGCAGCGCCTCGAAAAGCGCCGCCTCCACGGTGGGGCAAATCTGCGGCTCCTCTGCGCGGGGTTTGCTTCGACATCTCCCCCCGAAATGCCCCCTCACCATGCTGTAATGCGATCACCCACCCCAAGGTTCCCATTGAGTGGGTGCCGCACCAAGACACATTTCCTGACATGAGAAAAGCCACCATACCCATTTTCGGATAAAGCGCGCGGCATTGTCCACGTTGCCATCTGAAAAAGAGTTCCTTAACTGGTCTCTTCACCGGGTGTCTTCCATGTGTGGGAAGACAAGTGGGGTGGATGGATCCAATCCGCGCCAGGCACCAGTTGGGATGGATGAAACTTCACTTGAATACTGGTTGGACAAACCGGCCATCCCAACTGGTGCAGAAAATCTCATATAATATATATGTATATATATATATATATGTGTGTGTGTGTGTGTGGTGGACCATGTTGCCTTTATGCGGGCTTCTTGCGACTTTTGGCCCTAAGGAACTTACTGGTGCGGTGTGGGCCATTGCTCCATGTCCAATAACCCGGGGGGGGAGCTTCTGGGGGGATACACTCGTTGGTTTCCTCTTTTCTTCGCAGCGAATCGATCCGAGTTGGTTCACGTCTTCATCGGTGTCCTCCTAGGACCTAGGTCATTTTGGTTGCGGGTTCCAGTTTGATTTAATCCATTTGCCAGTGGAATCCGTCTTTCGTCCAAGAGGCCACAGAAGATCTCGATCCGGAAACAGCCCCCAAAGAGATGGCGCGAACAGAGGCCACCTCGCCTTTGGACCCTGAGTTCCTGGCAAAGGTAGCGCACCAGTCCACGAAACAAGGTACAGCACGCTTGCACGTTTCTGTGTTGGGCGTTGTTCTGATTGCTTTGTTGCTTGTGCTTTGTTGCCTGCGCTGTCCTCTTTGTTTCCGATTTTATTGCGTTGTTCATTGTTTTGTTGACTGTCGGAACCCCCAAAACAAACAATCGGGGTGTTCCTGTGTGTTTTCCTGCGTGAGATCCCCCCAAACCAACATGATTATTTGGATTGTCCATGTGTGTTCCTTCGAGGACCCCCCAAACAAGCAGTTCAACTCTTGGCTGGAATTAGGACCCCAGCAAAAAATAGGTTTGCCTGGTTAGTACAAAACAAAGGGGACCACAAAAAAGCGAAAAATGAAAAAGGGGAGCTAATCATGGGAGCTAATTATGGGGAAGAACTGCCTGCCTACCTCCTGCTAGGCGCCTGCCAGGCCAGGCCGTGGTAGTTGGTGCCCACGTAGGCCAGCTTGAGGACCTCGGTATCGTTTGCTTCCCCGGCCCTGCGGTGGAAGAGCCCACAAAAAGATGAGAGAAGGTTCCGTTGGTTTGCTGCTTCCTTATTTGATTTGTGCATGGTTCTGAACAATCACCCTTTCTGCCATACCAAAAGTGGGATTCCCATCCTCGTGGCTACTTGTTGTCAAATGGATTTCCCCCTTGGTATCACAGAAATTCAGAAAGCGGCAACCTAAAAGTGGTCTTCAAGGGAAAGGGTCACCTACAAACTCAGAGCCTCGAAAACCCATGCGTTGCTGCAGAGTCCTGCGGGCTCAATTGGATTCGATACCCAGCTGCACCTTGATAAGGACCAAAAAAAAAATCCAAAGAGTCAAAGAGCACTTTGGCGGCCTGGAACTTGCCGCATGGGAAGTGGCTAAGTGGTTGCTAGCCGTGGTTAGCACCCGCTTTGGGGACTTACGTCCATAGTTGGGGAGGCATAACTATGGTTGCTCACCACCTAGCTAAGTCCCAGACCATCCAAGAAAGGGGCTAAGCTGGTGCCCTCTCATTTGGGATGCAACCCACCTGTTTGGGATATACAAGCCGGATCCCGTTTGTTGGCTGGTTGGGAGGGTGGGGATGTCTTTGATGCCACTCCAATGGCTGTTTCTGGTTGGCACCCGGCTTGAGTGGCGTCACATTCAAGGCGGTACCAAAAGGAGAAACAAAAAAAAAGAGAAACTTTGAGACCTTGCGAGGAAATTCCTCTAATTTCACGCTTTGAGGTGTCAGCTTGAATTCATCTCCCAATACCCCAGACAGGGGCAAAAAAAAACGGGCACCTCTGTCAGCCAAAAAAGGGTTCAAGAATTGAATGTTTTGAAGCGGATCGCTGTGAATCTGGACCTGGAAAAGCAACCTATTGGTGGTTGTCTCCTTTCATGTTGTGAAGGGATCAAAACGTAAGACCAACCCAAAGGACATCCCCCCGACATCGATTGGGACCGCCATATTCGCCAACACGGTGCCAGTCATGGCGTTTTTTGTTTTTGATTTTTTTCTCCCACTTTTGAGAATGGTAAGATAGGTTGGACCTCTCTCGCATATCGGGTCTCGCCATCTGCCAGTTGACACCTGTGTCCCATATGCGACCTTGTGCTTCATCTAGCTGGTGCGGAGTTTTGGCAGGGCTCCCTGTTTCAGGAAACACCCTTGGCACATCCCAAGAAGCAGAAGTGTGCGATACTTCCCATGTACACCTTCCGCAATGTAAAAGGGGCTGATGATTCCCGTCCAAATGCCTACATTATTAGAGGCGCCCTTGCCCACTCGCGTGGCAACATGCTCCATGTCCCACAGCCGTGGATTTCAAAGGGGACCCACAAAGACCCGCTCGCGCCGAAAGGCGTGGCTAGATTCATTTTGCCAAAGCAAAAGTAGTCTTGGTGGTCCTAACATGCTAAGTCTGAAATATGGGGCACCCTTGCCAAGCTTGAACCGCACGGGGCTTCAAAGCCGGACTGAAACGCCTGGGCTTCCCGGCAAAGTGGGAAAAGCTCGCCTTGGACCAATCGAACTCCCGCGCTTGCCGCTTCTTCCTCGCGGGAATGCCCAAAAACCCCTGGGCCATTTCAGAAAAAATCACCTGTACCCGCTGATTTAGAGGATCCTCTTGCAAATCAGGTGATTTTTTGATGCATCCTTCAAGGAATCCTGTCCAACCCTCTTGTTTAAACAACCTCAGATGGACCGGGGCCTGATTGGCTACATGTTTACACCTCCTTCGTTTGGACAACCTGCTTTTGGTCCCTTTTCGAGCCACCGTGAGAATTTCCCCTCCCGAACCTTGCAGTTTCTTCTTCGGCCGGTTTCCATGAGACCAGTTTCTATTTTGTCTTCAACCATCACCCATTTAATGGAATCTACCCTTTAAAAAAAGGGTCAAAAAAGTGATGGTGAACCACCACCACCCCCCAGCAACAAAAGGAAATAGAGGGACCCCTGCATCTTGCACTCTATTGAACTGTTGGCTAAACCCTGGCCGCGTTTGGCAAGGTTTGAAGTCGACCCTTCCCAAATCCGAAAGGCGTTGCTTAAATCCGGGTCAATATTGAGGTTGTTCCTCGAGGAATTGTCAACCCAGAAACACCCGGGGGGCCGGGGGGGGGGGGGGGGGTTGCTTTCCATTAGCAGGGAGTGTGAGGGGTGCGAACCTTCCAACAATCCCACGCAAAAATCCAAGAGTGGTTGGTACAAAGTTCTTCCCATCATTACTTCCTGCGAACCCCCTCCCCCCCCCCCAAAAAAAAAAAAACAGGCTGTGGCGAGAAGGCAAGAAGGACTTTAATTTGACAACTGGCCTGCTCCTTCCCACAACCGTGATTCTCATTGTGAGGACCCTTGGTCTTACGGTTGGATCAAAGTGGATGGCACACTGCCCTACTTTGCTTTAGCCAACCCCTGTATTTAGCATTTACTTGCCCACATAATGAGAATTGCGCCATGTACGAATGCACTTTCACCCGCAATGAAATACTGTATCTTGTCCTTGGCCCTTGGCTGAGTTAGATCCCTCTGCGAAAACACCCCCCTCAAAATCCGCTGAACTTGCTTAAATCCAGGGCCAACATTGGGAACCGACTGCCCCATGCAATCCAAAAAGGGATCGGTTCAATCAAAGCAGATCCGTGAGTACAAATCACGGCCTGTGGGGGTTCCATGTTCGTCGCTGCAGCAGGGCACGCTTTGCATGACATAAAACAATGGTGGCAAAAAGCTGATATAACCCACATTTAGTTGGCATGTTCGCCAAAAAGGGCGATAATGCCGACTAGGTCTATCTGGAGGAGGATTACGAACGAATGATGGATGATGGCTCCCCTTTGAAGGAGGACTGTTGTCATTTTAGGGACTTCTCTGAGTAGTACGGTCCTACTGGTTTGTACCAAGTTTGCAGTATGATCGCAACATTCAAAACGGAGGGCATGACCCAGCACGTATGTAGCTGGTCTACACCGTACAACGCATTAATTTGCACAGAGTTTGCAGAGTTTGCAGCGCGATAGGTCATTTTGCGCGGGTCCAAGTCAGTTTGAGGGGCTAATTGGTACATTCCTGGCACCCTAAAACTCTGTTGATCAGTGACCGTGCTAGAAACAAGGGGGTCAAAACTTTTTGCGGGGGTCACCTCCACCTTTCGCGGGTGGCGAACACCAACAAAAACTTACCCCTTAAAACTCCAAGCCCTGGGGAAGTTAATCTTTTACAGACATATAGCCCATGTTACCCAAAAAGTTGAAAAAGTTGTGTTTTTAAGAGGTAAGAAAAAAGAGATCCGGAGGATGCGCATTGGGGGAGAAGCACCGCCCCATCTGCCCCAGCGGCTTCGGTGGCTCCGAATCCATGGCGAGATGAAGCGCCACGGGAGCGGTCGTGGTTTGTGGTTTTGGCCTCTTCTGCTTTACTTTTGGCGAGATTCAATGTGGCTTCTTCTTTCTGAGGTTGGTTTGGTGTGTGTGTTTTGTGCGCTAGGGGTTTGGAATGTTTCCTGGTTGGCTTCTGGTCGAGGTTGGGTTCTTGCAGAGGAGCAAGTTGATTCATCAACCTCTAGTAGACAGGGATTGGGGATCCGGATCGGTGGGGAAAACAAGCCCTTAGCAACCTACCACGACGACCCTCAAGATTACGCAACGGTCTTTCAAAGCGATCTTTTCGAGTCACTCGTGCTCGAATTGTCAAGGGCGTTTCTAGGGATGGGCTTTTGGAGGTATGAATGCTTGTATACCACCAATAAGCTTGTAACGAAGTGTTTACTCCTTACAAAAGTGGCATATAAAACTGCAGAGCCCATCCTTGGAAAGCCCTTGAAATTTACCCCAATCGTATCTTTCAAGGATTGCTGTGACTTGGGCAAGGCTTTCGCGTTGCAACCCTGTGTCTTCCTGCCAGGGGAGGGAAGAAAACGTGCTTGCCTTGCACAGGCCAAGCCCCAAAGCACTATGACACTCGAGCCTTATTTGGGGGCTGGCTTATCCCTCCCCCTTCTTTTCCAGTTTTGCTCTTTTCTATTTGGAGGGGGGTACCTTGGGATTCCCCTAGTGCAAAGAGAGCAGCTGGCAAGATGTCAAGGTTGTCCCTGCCATGGTGTCAAGCTTGGAGTTTGGCCGAACGCTGCCTTCTGCATCCGAAAGCTTCGGCGCGCGGTGATGGAACGAAGGTTCAGCGAGTGCGAATGCAAATGTAGGGGGAGGAGGAGGAGGAGGAGGAGGAGGCGGAGGGGGGTGCAAGAGTTTTTGAGAGACATTTCTGTGGGCATGCACTGACATTATCAATCAGAAGGACCAACAGCTAAGCACCAGCACCAGCATCAGTGACGCAACTCCGTCCGCACATGCAGGCTGAGGGGCTGTTGCCTTACACAAAGAACACCTGAGCAACTACCCTCCAATCAGCGATACTTTCCAGACAGAAAGAGCCTTGCTGCTGATAGCGGGCCATTTTGGAGCTTTGAAGGTCCCATGCCCAGGTGCGAAAGCCCCGCTTGGCCAAACCACCCCATTCATTCATCCGTCCATCCGTCCATCCATCCATCCATCCGTCCGTCCCTCCATCCGTCCAGCCACCCACCCACCCCCAGCCACCACTGCCCCCCGAAAACGCGGCGGGGGCCGCCAATCTCCCGCGAGGACTTGGGCTTCACCTGGCGCATGCGGCGCTTTCTGCGCAGAGCTGAGAGTCGTTCTGGCCAGGGCATCCATGTCAGGGCTGGTTCAGGTGAGAATGTTACCTACCGCCCTATCTACGTGTTGGTTCAGTCTCGAAAATAAAGCAGCCGATTTTCGGGGGGCCAACCATGTTGAGATAAACCCATCTCCAAACAAGAGCCCGGAACCCGCCGCACAGCTGCAGTTTCAACAACGACAAAAAGCAGCCTTTGTCAGAGGTTGATCTTCCAAGTGTTCTACCGGGTTGGCCCGAATGATCCCGTACAAAAAGTGAATCACTTTGTTGCTAGTGAGTGGAAACCTCGTGTCATCTTTCCGAGACATCGCTTATAAGAAGAAGTGGTTCAGTCGCTGGCACAATGTATGTCCCCCCAAGTTGTCTCCAAATCATCCGCGGATGGGTGGTGATGTCCGTCGCCCATGTGAGGAACATGGCTGCGCAACTTTCAAGGCCCCTCACTTTGACAGAGCCATACCTCACATTCAGAACTGCCCAGTTGGTGGTCTCTTTGAACATCTCGCATGGAGGGTCCCAACCTGTTGAGTCTAGCCCCTTGAAGCACGCCCGACTTTTCTCGAAGTAAATGTCTCAAGCTGGGGGCTTGGGATGAGTTGGGACACGCGGTGCATTGGAAGACCTTCCCAGCTGCCCAGTCACGCTACTTAGAGACCTGAAGCCCGTTTTGGGGCTGCTGATCTTCTGTCCGGAATTCGGCAAGCAAGGAAACCCTTTCTTAAGGTTGACCATTTTCTGTGGGGCGCCTTGGAGAAAAAAAAACTCACTAGCCACATGCTCGGCCGGACTTGTTTTTCTGGGGGCAGTTGGTATGCGCAAGGGGTGCGCAAGGGTTGCATGCTGCAGGGTGGTCAGTAGATCACTTGTGGGAATTGGAACACCTCTGTTTGGGTTGCCCGTCAGGAGCCACACGGGCCTCAGGAAAACACCTGGGCCACACGCACCCACGAGCAAGATGCGCATATGCCGCACTGGCCCCCTTCCTCTCATGCGGCCATGTTCCAAGTCACCCGTTTCCAAGGGAAGCGGTTTTTCACATACACTCTCAACCTGAAACCAAAGTCCTGGGCCAAGCAAAATCCGCTGGCTCGACATAAGCCAGAACCACAGATCACAGGTCCAGGCACCTGTGCGAACTTCGTCAACCTTGGGCTTCACATGGAGCAACTCTGTCAACCCCTGATTGACTGGTTCAGATTGAATCACCATCGTTTGTGCTTGTTGCTTAGTTGTGAAACCCAGCCAGTTGGGCCCAGAATAGACCATGCTCCCCCCCTCCCAAAAAAAAAAATGAAAAAAGAGAGAGCTCTTGGGGGCCTTTAAATCCTACAAGCCTGGCACTGCCGAACCACCTGCGCGACATTTGTCCGCCCACGCCCAGCACGCGCCCCTTTTCCCGCACGGCTCGGCCCCCTTTGGGGGGGGGGGCGCGGAACTTCCACCGCCTAGCGCCTACCGCCTGAGCCGCCAGCGCCGCCCGCCCTAAGCCGCCCAACGCGGCACGTCCTTGGCGCAGGACTGGAACATCCAACTCTCGAGGTTCGAGCCGAAGGACCTGGCCGCGACTTCATCCAACAGAGGTCCCCCCCCCCAGGATCCCATCAAGGGGAGGAAAAAAGATTCAACGGAGGACAACCTCCAAACCAAAAAAAAAAACGCAGCATCCCCCCCCCAGAATCCCAATTGGCACCAGGGGAGAAAAACATGGATGACGAAAAGCGAAGGATCCCCTCAGCTTCCAAACCCCCAGGGTTGAAGCTGTGAATTCCGTGAGGGCCTCCCCCGACGCTTCCTGGTAGCGCTCAGCGGTTCTTTGCAGTTTTCCCCACGAATGAACCGAACCAAAAGAGCAGCAACGGAAAAAAAAATGCCACGTCGATAAGATGCAAGATGCGAGTGGTATGCTGGCAGTGTGCTTGCGACAGGCAATTGTCCAATCTAAAGCGTCAAATGGCTGTGGCTCAAAAAACCGGTGCCGAAATGGGTTGCCCTGCTAGGTGGAAACATGGACAAAAACCCGCGTAACCCCTCCTGTTTAATCTTGAGCCACACCCAACTCGTTTCTCAACTTCTCGCCCACGACAGTCGCTTGCTTGGAAGCACGGGGTTCGCAACATATGCAACATGCGGCGAATCCGCCATAGCCCTTCGAAGGTGCTCTTTGCCCTCAACCTCCCTTCAGTTCCCCTGGTTCATGGCAACATTCCGCCACGAGTGGTGCGGGTCTAAAATAGGCTTGCCCCCGAACTGAACTGAACCAGTGTTCACTACCCTCTTAGTCAACATGGAACCCGACAGGGGCCTGGTCCCTTAAAAGGAAAATGGTCCAAACCAGGACCCCCCGAAGGTCAGGTTCCATGTTACTTGGTGGTTCGGTAAATCCTGGATCTTCCCCCTAAATGGGGCACCCGAAACAAAATTTCCCGGCGCCTCTTGGGTGGGTGCAGCTTCTGCTGGTCGCCCTGGTGCAAAGCCTCGCCATCAGAAACATGTTGCAGAGTTCCGGCTGGGGCGCATGTGTCAAAATAGGGGGGCCAAGCAAACAAAAAGTGATGTCCGTGTTGGTTTCCCTTTGCAGCCACCCCCCCCCAAAAAAAAAAAAAAGTACCCTTAAAACACATACATAGACAACACCCACACGCCCACGCAAAAGCACGCACGCCCGACGCCCGCTTGCCCGAGCATTTTTGCTCTAGGATTTCTCTCAAAGGCGGCCTCCGAGTACCATGACCATCATGACCCAAGAGTGCAGCCAGTCCATTTTGAGGTCTCATGATTCCTGGCTGGAGCCGCTGAGCCTGGGGACGCCCGGAAGAAAAAACAAACTAAGCCCCCTGACTTTCTCCCAAAGGTGAGCTGGCAAGATCAACTCATCTGAGAACCAACCACTTAGATGGCTCGCCATTGAAACTCATACCCAAGGAGATGTGCATCTATCAGGGGGCTCCAAATTTGTGGGGTGTCCTTCGGTTTCTTTTTGCGCCAACCCCAGCAAGGCATGGCCTCCAAAATCCAGAAACAAAGAAGCTCTACAGAAAAGAAAAAAACTAATCTCGGCCTTCTTTTGTTCCGTTCGTTCACCGGACAGGAGAGCCGGGGGGGGGGGGGCGTTGCCATGGGGGGGGTGGGGGGTGGACATCGGCGCCTCGCAGAGCTCGCAGTAGGCGGCCTCCTGGGCCTCCCCCTGGCCGCTGACCCGCAGCTCCGCGCGCCAGTCGTGGAAGCCTTCGATCCGAAACCCGACAAAAACGGATTCGCCTCCCAGAAGCGGGGGGGGGAGCAAGGGAGAAACCGAAACCCGAGGCCAAGGCAACCGCCCAGAGAAGTTCTTCCCCTCAGCGGGGGGAGGGGGGAGGGGAGAGAGGCGCGGACCCGGAGACCTTTTTCCTCGGGAAGCTATCTAGAAGTGTTTTAGATTGATGCTTCGTAAGTGTCTTTGGTCTGACCATTACCTATCCCGAAGAAGAGAGCCGCCCACCCCCCCGGCATGAACGCTTAGAGTCCATTTTGCAGCCCAAGGAACTCTACAAACACAATACCCAAAACGAAGGTGGGTGCAAAATAGACCTTTGGTCAAGAAAAGCCCCTGCCAAAGGGAGCAAAAGCATGAAAAGAGTTTCCTCAAAGTAAAGCAACCCCGCTGTGAATAATGAAACGTTGCAATTTCTATGGGCTCAACATCAACTCACTTGCTGAGTGGATGGCCCAAAAACAAGTCCAAACTTTATATTTACCAATAAAATGGTCTTCCCAAACAGTTTAAAGTTCATGAACTCAGGAAGTGGGTCGAGCCAAAAAACGAGACGTGTCCAGCAAACACATGGCTTGCTACTCGAATGCTTATGTTAAGATCGTCCTTGGTACATGTTTTGGCAACGGCCTTGAAAAGGTTGCACTCAGTTCGATGCCGGCCATCATAGACTACCAACAAGAGGCTTCGCTGCAGTCCCCGGTTTCGTTTCGCCCCGTTCGCGCTCGTTCCGGGCGCTGATCCGAAACGCCCAGCCGCGATTGTACCTCGCATCGTCTGCGTCGATGGCCAGGAGCTCTTTGGCCAAGTCCTGCACCGACCGGAAGTCATCCACCTCGGATTTGTTTTGCCCGCGGCGGGGGAAGAAAAACACGCTTTTTGTGTTTGCTTTGGTTTGTTCTTGTTTTGAGGGAGAGAAACCACCTGTGTTTTTTTGGCTTTTTGCTTGTTTGTTGGTTGGTTGGTTTTGTCTTTCTTTTTTTATGAGGGAGAGAAAACAAATGTGTTTTGTGTGGGGTTTGTTGCCTCCAAAATCTCAAGTAAAAAAAAAGAAGAGAGGGAAACCAATAGAAAGAAGACACAATCCCCCCCCTGCCCGACGCCCCCACCAGACAAAAGGAGGTCCAGAAACTGCCCCCACAGGGTGCCAAACAGGAGATATTTCGACCAAAACCCTGGCAACCAACTCCGGCCAAAGGCGTCCTTTTAGGGGAAATAGATGGCCCTGGTAGATGATTAAACCACCCGGCAAACCAGGAATCGCAATTTTTTGTTCGACCAAAACAACCAAAAAGGACACCTATGACTCTGGCCAAAGGAGCGTGCAAGAAGGAGGTCCCAGGCAAGATCCGCTCGTAGTCCTTGCGGCCTAGGCCTTGGCTCTTGCGAGTGGTCGTGTCTAGGGGGCTCGAAGAAAAGCTCCGAACATGGGGGAAAGAGGTCAAATAGGTCCCAAAAAGGACCCAGTAAAATGGAAAAGGTCCATGGAGATACATGGAAAATACATCCCAATGGGAAAAGTTGATAGGTCCCAATGGGAAAAGCGACCCAAATACATGGGGAAACTACCCCAAAAAGCGATGATGAGGTCCCATTAAATGGGAAAAGTCCTACCCGTGGATCCCATTTTGGGGCCGAACGGACTCATGGATCCCATGGATCCCATGGATCCCATGGATCCCATGGTCATTTTGGGGCCGGACGGATTCTTGAGCAAGCGAAATGGCATTCCCCAGGCCGTAGGTGACTCTTTCCCGAGGGCGGTCAGGGGTGGAGATCTCTGCAGATCCCAATCATAAACAGGACAAAAGGAAGCACATGCCAAGATTGCTGCAGATCCCTTTGAGAACCATTTGGGGGTCCATTTCTCTACCGTGTCCAAGTAAGGGCGGTCAAAGGGACGCCAGTCAGAAAAAGGAACCCCTGAAGGCTCCTCTGCAAGGGACGTTTCCCCTGGGTGCCAGTGAAAGGGCAGTCCAAGGGGTGGCTTCTTCTTCCATGCGAGGGGCCGCCCAAGGCTAAGGGCACCATGCCCCAGCGGAGGCCGCGGAAGAACTTCTCTGTGACGTAGCCCTGGCACCGCGAGTTCCTCAAGGCACTTGGCAGGTGCCATGTGCAGGGAATGAGGAAATGAACCCACGCGTTGGTCCCCTTGAAGGAAAACACCAGTTGGATGATTTATAGGGGTTATTAAGAAAAACCCGACAACATCGACAGGCACCAGGTGGCTTATCCCAGCTTCCATCCCAACTGCCAGATTGCTCCCACGAGGCTTAGTTAATTCATGAAGCCTTAGTTGAAAGGGGCTGCCCCATGCAAGATGGAATGCATCACTTTTGAGGAAGTCCCCCATATTGATCCACCAGGTATTCACCTGTCGTCCTGGCGTTTGAGGTCTCGGAACTGGCCTTTGCCACAAGCCACCCCTGAGATGTTGGGAACCTAAGCAGGTGACGACACCCAGCTGCTGGAAGACCGCTTTCCTCCGAAGAGGAATCCATGTTGAGCAACACCCATAGGGAACTCTCCTTCAAGGTTCGGCAGGTGTTCGAGCATCTCAAAAATGTTTCACTTCGCCCGTAGAGGGCATGCGTTGGTTGACGAGCTGACGCGAACTTGATGATGGGGAACCCAGTTGGCGGACAAGCCTCTGGCTGATTTTCATCTGGGAAGGGACCCATCCGGGCCACTTTTGACAAACGCTCCCCGATTCAAACTGCGGCCCAGTTTCCCGTTGATTGCCCTTCAAAGCAACCTCAAAAGGGTACCCTCAAAAAAGACATGCCAAACTGTCAAGGGTGTGTTGTTCAGATGGATGCTTTGCTCAGCTGTCCAATGGCTACTGGACACTTTGCGGGGGAAGGGCAAAAGTTTTAGGTGGCCAGCCAGCAGCCGACAATTCACCCCCTACCCTCGCAAAACCTGTGTAGCACATCTTGGGCACCTCAAATTCCTCCCCACCCATCCCAGAAATGGAGCCAGCTTGGCCTGACCCCTGTCAATGGTAGCTGTCACTTAAAAGGCGGCCCACTGACATATGGTGGGTGGACAAAATCGTGTAGTTGGGATGGGTGAAAAAGTGGTAAGGTCTCTGGAAAAAGAAAACTTGTTCGATGAGAGAAGACACTTTAGACAAGGCCAAGAAGTCACTTGGTCGTAGCCTCAGGCCAAGCACGGCCGTGTGAATAGCGCTTGATAAACCATGCCAACTGCTGCGTGTCGTGGACTTTGTCCATCCGTACTAACCACCACAGCTGGACGGCCACCCTGGAAAATGAGTCCCCCAGGAAGAGTTCCCCAACAGAAATCCCACTTAGGCAGCTTGTTCACCAGGCTTCGTTCCTGATGAATTCCCCAGCGGCTCTTATAGAAACCAAGGGTTACCAAGCGCTTGGCCGTCCGAATCCACGCAATCGAAACCAGTGGCTCAAAGGCGGCATAGAACTTGTACTGGGACATGAGCTCCACGTTGCAGGGAGTGTCTCTGTTGCCTTTGCCTCGCAGCCAGCGAGGGAAAGGATGAAATGGAATGGATGCAAGGGAAGGGATGCAAGGGCAGGGAGGGAAGAGGAGATATTTGAAAAGACGCAAGGGGCGGAAGGTAAGAAGCTGATGAACCCACACTCCTATGATTGCTTCTGAGCCTGGCCCAACAAATGCTTGTTCAAAACGCTTTCACAGGCGTCGGGCCAGCTGCTCTAAGGCCGATAACGCGGAAGAAATGCGGGCGGCAGGGGCGGAAGAGCCTGGCCCACGTTGACAGATGCCCCAGTAGATTTCCATGGGACAAAAAAGGGGCATATGTTTTTAGTTGGTTGAGTTCAAAGGGGAACCCTTCCCTAAGAAAAGGAAAAAAAGGGCGCCACTGGGCAGCTGGGGGGAAGTCTGAAACTTTCCCTTCCAAGGCTGCCGATCAAATTGTTCCCCCAGAGGGGTACATGGGTCTACGTGGCGCTCCATCCCCGGTAAAGAGGAGCCATTGCGGCCGCCTTTTGTCCAGCTGGTGAGATGAAGCCATCCCCCACAAATTGGCACGCGGGTTCCCTGAATGGCAGGGAAGAACTCACCGGGCTTCCCCCCTGTTTGCCGGGTAGCAAGGGGACTTCTTCCCGCACCGTCCGAACATGTGGACCTTGTCGCCCAGAATCTTCTGGATGTCTTTGAAGAGACTCATGCGCCCTTTGGCCCCGCAGTTACCCACAAACCACAGCAGCAGGTACCTGAACAAACACCCCGTCTCATCACTCGCTCAGAGCTTGCACAGGCTTATTCCCTCCCCAAAAGGGAAAACCATTTCGAAGCTAGAAAAAAAGAAAAACATGTCCTGCCGAGTCGAGCGCGCAAGATATATCATCTCTGTGGGTAGGTCTTACAACCAGACTGCTCGGGGCAAAGGGCATCTCAGAACTGAAATTCTCTACGCGTCCCTCAACTTGCGGAGGCACATTCCCATAGGAGGTCCCCAAACATGTTAGCTGAATGCTTGCTTTCCTGCCTGCCTCCCGTTAAAACCAACCCCGACAAGGGTGGCTTTCCAAGAGACAAGCGACACATGGACCGCTCCGTTGCCCAATGGTCCTCAAGCATCCTCAAGACAAGCGGCATGTGGCTTATCTGAATTCATCAAGGCCTTCCTTGTGGGAATTCCCGTGTGTTGATGAACCGGCCCTCTTGCGTGCTCCAATGGAGATTTGGCCTTTGCCACAGGGAAGCACGAGGATCCAATACCAAATTTCTGCCATAGCTAGGCAATCTTTAAGGAACGGCACGGATCGAGCAAACCTGCCCCCCACCGGAAGGGGTCTCTGGGGTGTGCTGTTCATGCCCCATTGGTGTTGTTTTTGAAGCGAAATGCAACAGACCGACGTGTCCCACAAAACCAACGCCCCAGGCCGAAACCAGAAACGACGGCCCAACGGCCCATCTGGGGGCACTTCTTCCCCTTCGCGTAGGCACCGTCCGCTTTGAAGCCCACGTAAGCTTCGGGGTCCGAGTGCCGCACCAAACGGTAGAAGGGTCGGAAGATGTCAGAGGAGGGCTGGAAGGTCATGGTCAGGTCCTCCCAAGGTGACATCCCAGTGAACATTGGCTGATTACGATACTGCGCAGCAAGGTAGCAAAGGGTGTTGCCCTCAATCCGCAAAACAGTGAAGGTCTTCCGTCCCTTGAGTTTTGGCGCTGCTTGACTGGCAATTTTGAGCCAGGGACCCTTTGGTGGACATCGAATTCGGTGGGAAAAAAATGCACGTCCATCACTTTGGAGGTTCCCGATTTTCTTCGTTCATTGCCAAATCAGCCTAGGTGGCATCCCAACCCCGAACTTCCGCCACAGGCTGCACCGAACCACTCCGGAACCTGGGCAAAAAGAAACACCAAGGCGTCCAGGTCGGGAAAAAAAACGATGGCGTTCGTGTCCTCTGCGTGTTCCCAGATCTTTCTGAAAGCAAGCTGAAATTCTAAACAACAACATAAATACCCCTCCCAACTTCCAGAGAAAGAGAATCGCTCAAGGAATGCATCAAGGCGGAAAATATGGCAGCTGACGGACCTTCGAAGGCGGGCTAAATGGAAGTCCCTACTAAACACTAAAAAGCTAAAAAGCTAAGGGGATGGCTGGGAACTACAGAGAAACGAATGAGGAGCCATGAGCTGGGGGATCCCGCAAGCGTCGCCAAGGACCAGCCAGCAAAAAACCAGGCCGATGATTGCACACCAGCACCTCTAACAGCACGGACCACAAACAGCACCCGGCCATCAATCTCGCAAAAACGCGCCCGCGCAGTCACCAGCACCCCAAACAGCATCCCAAAGCAGCACCCCAAACTGCATGTTTCCTAGCGCCATCTAACGGAAATGCGTCCATGACACTACCCGGCCCCCTGAAAGAGACCCCGTGCCAGCACCATCTCACACGCCCCCTCCAACAAGAAGGAAAAAAAAGGCCCCTGCACCAGGACTCAAGCTGCATACCCGTACCGTCACCAGCGGCACCCCAAACAACACCTGCACCAGCACCCCAAACTGCATGCGCCCTAACACCCAGCCATCAATCTCGCAAATCTCTCCCCTCGTTACTAGAAGTTGGAACCCCTACCGGTATAGCTTTCAGCTATCTGGAGAGAACCCCCCCCCAAAAAGAATAAAATAGAAGCACCCAAACAATTGCCCCCCCAAAACCACCCCTCTCAAAACCACCCACCCCACCCCCACCCCACCCCCACCCCACCCCCACCCCACCCCCACCCCCACCCCACTGTGGGGTCCATGTTCTTGGACAGCGCGCCGGTCACCCCGCGCGCCCGCGTGTGGAGAGTGGGGGACTCGAAATGGAAGCTGTACACCTGGGATGTCTGAGACTGAACCCCCGAGTGAGCTTGGAGCCATCAGCCCGGATCTGCCAAGCGCCAGGTTAAGCGCAACAAACAAACCAACAAGCAAACAAGCAAAACAAGCAACCAAGCAAACAAGCAAACAAGCAAAACAAGCAACCAAGCAAACGAGCAAACGAGCAAACAAGCAACCAAGCAAACAAGCAAACAAGCAAAATAAGCAACCAAGCAAAAGCAACCAAGCAAACGAGCAAACGAGCAAACAAGCAACCAAGCAAACAAGCAAACAAGCAAACAAGCAAACAAGCAAACGAGCAAACAAGCAAACAAGCAAACAAGCAAACAAAAAAACAAGCAAACGAGCAAACGAGCAAACAAGCAAACAAGCAAACAAGCAAACAAGCAAACAAGCAAACAAGCAAACAAACAAACAAACAAGCAAACAAGCAAACAAGCAAACAAGCAAACAAGCAAACAAGCAAACAAGCAAACAACAAACAAACAAACAAGCAAACAAGCAAACAAGCAAACAAGCAAACAAGCAAACAAGCAAACAAGCAAACAAGCAAGCAAGCAAGCAAACAAACAAACAAACAAACAAACAAACAAACAAACAGACACACAGACACACAGACACACAGACACACAGAACGCGCAAACACGGCAAATGACACAAACATGCCAAACAAACACACACACACACAGATTGACAGACAGAAAATGATGATTGCCAACCACTGGGCAAAGTGCGTACCAATCCGTGCCGAAGACAAACCAGGACCCTTCAGCAGCTTACAAAACGCCCGAGCTTGGCCTCATTTGCCTCAAGAAGGTCCACTAAGACCCCATCATTCGGGGGACGCTGCTGGACCTGCTGCGAGGCCGCAGGTGACATGGAACTCACAAAGGGGCCGTGTCACCCGGCGGCCAACTTTTGGCATCAATTGCAAACAGATTCTTCAACTGGCACGAGCTGTCTCTCGCAGCACCTCAGGCCCCGAGCCTCTGTCTCCCCATGCCCCCTCCAAAAACAAACCAAAAGAACAAGACACCTCCACCGTCTACTGGCGTGAGGTGCCACTGAAAGATGGGCCAGTCATGACCCTTCCTCTGTCTGCCACCAGGGTCTAGCTCAGGGAGGAAAGTTGACCCTTGCTATTTGAAACCAACAAGAAAAATTGCAATTAGGAGCAAATCGCAGCG
This sequence comes from Effrenium voratum, assembly GCA_963377175.1. Lineage (NCBI taxonomy): Eukaryota > Dinophyceae > Suessiales > Symbiodiniaceae > Effrenium > Effrenium voratum. The sequence goes on along the minus strand of CAUJNA010002190.1, from coordinate 58,219 downwards.
ACCGTAAACACGCGTCCCATTCTGGGACGCAGCACCGGACTTCAGCCATAAAAGCTGCTCCGTCTCCCTAGGTTCTGCCTATGTCTGAAAACGTCGTGCCTCTCCCTGTTTTCTTGGGAAACCCCGCCCCTCTCTCCCTCTCTCTTTCGCGTTTGCTTTTGTTGTTCCTTTCCAGGCTGTCCCACAGCGCCCATCTCAATATTTATGTTTGGAGGTTGGCGTTCTTGCCAGAAACTTGCTGGTTCGATCGCCAGGGAATGAGTTGGAATGACCCCGACCTGAGCCGTACCTTGTGCTGTCCCTTGTGGTTCGGGGATCTGAAACAATTCATTCCCAACCCTGAGAACCAGCACGATACACGCGAAAGCAACAGTTGGCCGTTAAAACAAACGAGTCAAAAAAGACTTAAGCAAAAAGAGTTATCTTGGCCGTAATAACAATGATGATCATAATCATTCAACTAAATGTCACACGAATCATGAGACCTGGAAGAAGCGGGGGACGTTTGTAATGGAAACCCCCTATTTATTTATCAACCCCTGTTTAGTAATATGGGGGGTGTCCCTGGTTTTAGTGGGGATTTGTCACTTTTTGGAGTGGAACACCTTGATTAATAGGGGGTCAACTTTTTTTCCAACGGGGTGGGCAGAACCCCTTGTTGAAGAAATCCTTGTTCTCTTTCTTTTTGGGCATTCCTTTTGTGTTGTGTGTTTCTTTTTGGCAATGCTCTCTATTTCTGCTAGTATCACCAGAAATTACATATAATAATTTGATTCGTCAAAAATTCTTCCGAGGCGCCCAGACCTGGCCCCGGCGCTTCCGCGAGGGTGGCTTCGACAAGGGGGACATCCACAGGGCGTTGAAGACCACCGCGTCCGCTTTCTCCAGGTCCTGGAAAGCGGAGAAAAAGGACACATCTGCAAATGGTTACGAGGAGAAAAGAAGAAACAAAGGGAAGGAACACATCTGCCATAATTGCTGCTTGGTTAGACAGCGAACGATGAGGAACACATCTGCAAATTGTAACAACTAAGTTACTCATGAGGAACGCACCTGGGGAAAAAGGAGCTCATGGTAAAGGCTCTTTAGGATCCCTTCATGGTTTTGGAATTCGGCTACCCCCAAGGTCAGCTTGGCCAAAAATTCAGCATCCGCCTGGAATCAAAATGCAAATTGCAACTTTAATTCCAAAACGAACGAACGAATCCGGGTCTCTGAGCACGTGCTTGACCTTTAGGGGGTTTGGGGGGTGGCCGAATTCCAAAACCTGAATAAAGGGATCCTCAAGAACCTTTACCATGCTGAGCTCCTTTTACCCCAGCTAAGCTCGCTAAAAAACATACAGACCAAACGGGTATTTCTCTCATAACATTTGGGACCCCTTCAAGTGGTTGGCCTTCCAGGTACGTCGGTGCGAGAGATGGGAAAAACCAAATGGAGTCTGACCACCCAACTGCTGGCTTTCCTTTGCGAATCCCTACAACGGCTCATTCCTTTCGCACGCCCTGCTGAGCAGCAAGCCTAGACGCAAGGAACCAATGGCTGGCTCTCGCAGAAAAAAGCTGCTCCTCAAAATTGGTGTTTCTCCAAGAACCACTGGAGGTTTCTCAGCTTAATTCGGGAGCCCTTGAAGTGCTTGGCGTTTCTTTTTCGGCTTCAACCTCGAAACCCTCCAAGGACTCAAAAACCCCTCGGTGACAAAAAATCAAACGAAGCCACTTGGCACCCGCGAGCACGGCTCCGAAAGCGTGCGGGCACCAATAGCTTGGTTTGATACAAGTAAGGATTTGTTTGTCAAGGAATGAGTACACTCAGCACTTTGATGATTTCTGCACTGGGTGGGCCACAATTGGGGGTACACTATGCGAGAACATCAGGAAAAAATCAAGGCATGGAACAACTTGAAATCGATTTTGGATGCCCTGAAAGGAAACCACAAGGAATTGTTAATAGGGATCACTCCAAGAGAAAACGTGCTCACAAAAAGGGGGAAAAAGGGCGCTGCTAAAAAGGAAACGGGCAACCAAGTAACAGAAAAGAAAGGAAAATACAAAAAACATTGCCCAAGGGTCCTCAAATCCGGCGACTTTGGGGCACAGGAGGGGGCATGAGTTCAAGGGTAAGCCGCCGGAAGCCACCGCAACAGCGGGGGAAGGGGAAAGAACCAACGGCCCCAAACAGGGCTCCCTATGTTTCCCCAAACATCACCCCCAAGGGACACTCACCTTTCATGGGCCAAAAAGGCGATGTGTAAAACCACACACACACCAAAAAGAAAAAGGGACATATAGGGACCCCTGCCAAAGGAAGCCCCTGAGTCAGGGGCGACCAAAAATCACCTGGAACCTGGGGCGGGTTGCCCGGCCAGAGATATCCCAGGCCACCGCCCGCGCGTCCGCGCGTCCTTGGTCCGCACCGTGAAGTTGCACGCGCCTCGCGGGCAGACCAGCCCCTGGCGCGACGGTAAAAGCCCAGGCGCAAGGCGAGGCGAGGCGAGAGCCCCGGGCAGCCGGCGGGAGGGCAGGCCAAGAAACTGTGAGTCATATGCTTTCTTGCTCTGGGTCTTGGACCCCAGGCTCCCCCTCCCCAAAACACCCTTGCTTGGATGAGCCCCAGTGAGAGGGCTACCTACCGGATCCAGTTCAGAAGGGCTCTGGACCACTCTTGGCAAAATCACCCACTTACGTCCTGGGTCAACATTCGCCATGGCCTTCCCTGCAACATGCACACGTCTTCTTTTGACGCTTTCCTGCAGGAGCCCCACCAAGAAGATTGCCCCCGATTGATCCCGCTGCTTCAGTGAGAAGCCCTTCGAAGAGAAGAACCAGCCAGTGTGGCATCTAGCAACACCGACAGCGCGGGAGTCGAACCCAGCCCCCGCGCCCCGAGAACGTGTGGAGCACAATGATTACCACTCCCAGACAGGCGAAGGCAGCATGGCACCCACTTTCCTAGCCGGCCAACCAAGCGGCGTTGGGCCAGCCCCTGCTTCAAAATATCTAATATCGTCAAACCGAGTGTTGAAACAATCTCCTCTTCTGGTTCTCCATTTGGGTCATAACCAAAACTTGTGGCTCAATTGAATTTGGTCCAAGAAGTCGCTGTCCCTGCATGCAAAGGCCGCTGGCTCGCCCAACCCCACCTTGTTTTTCCACTTGCCGGTGCGCACCGCCTTGCCATCCTCTATGCAGTTCACAAAGATGAGCTTAGGCCGTCCAAGCCTCAGACACATTGGCAATGAGAATTCATGGCAGTTGTTACCCGCGCGTGTGGGCCCTCATCAAGTTGAGTGATCTCAAAAAAGACGGAGGGTGCAAAACCCAGCTGGGGCTGGGGCAAAACGGTGCTTCTCAGACCAAAAAGCAGGGGCCCGTGCGGGGCCCAAAAAAATTGAAGGCCACCAAGGCCCCTTCCCGGGGCCTAATTCAAGGTGCCCCCGCTGACATCTTGCCAAGAAGCTTTTGTTTCCAATTCAAAACGCCTTTAAACAACCCTTGTAATGCGACCCTCAAGAGGAACAAAACGTCCAAACTCTTGTGTAAACCGTCTCTGGCGGACCTTCTTTTCACGCTCCTTAAGGTGTGCCTCCCCAATTCGGCGTCTGAGTGTTCATGGCTCTTCCACTTCCAAAAAAGCATGTTGCGACTCGAACATGAGAATGGGCGGACTGAAAGCCGACACCATTGGCCAGAAGAGCTGACCTGGCTTTTTTTGAGTTTTTGTATGCAAGACTTCTTTGTAATTATCTTCCTTCGCCCTCCCCGCACCAAACCAGGAATGCGAAAAGGTCAACCAATTCCGAACAGGTAGACCAGGCTAGAGCGTTTGTCCACTCAACAAAAACCAAACGAAAGTTCAGTCACACTCCCGGGGTACCATCTAGGATCACAGGCCTCGTTTGCACCGCCCACACCGAGGCTAGGTGGACGAGGCAACGAGGTATGCCCTCCATGGTGCCGGGAAAGCCTCCTTTCTCCCTTGGCCAACTTGGGATCACAGAAAGTGATGGCAACCTCGAGCCAGATTTTGCACATCCCCACCAATCCCCTGCAGGCAAGCAGCGGCTTCTCCGGCGCGCTGACGTTGACGCTGACGTTGCTAGCGACCTCCTCCTCCCCTGGCGCAGGCACTCGAAGCTGCCGGAGCGCCCCGAGCGACCCGCAAGGTTCACCCCGGATGGAGGGAGAAAAAACAAGAACAACGGCGGATGAGGGTGAGCTCCAAAACGAATGAAGGGGTTCCCTCTCCAAACTGGGACGCTGGTGATCAAGGATGCCCACCACTAAACTGGGGTGGTTACCCAAGTGGGGGCAGGAGGGTCGTACACCTAGGATCTGAACAGGCACGAGCCTTCGTAGCCAGCGGGGGCATCCACCGCGGTCAGCGAAGCGGACAGCGCTGGCAAACGCAGGGACCGCGGGTCCTGCAAGACAGCTTGAGTGAAGCTTGGCGCGGCAACCCCCGGAAATCAGCATGCCTCAGCTTCGCTCCAATGGGTGGTTTGGAGCCGAATCGGTGGTTTGGCGGTGAAACGGAGGGGTTTCAAACCCCAACTAAGGGTTGCCTGACATGCTGGACCTTGCCAGCGGCTAATGGGATGTCGTACTGGCCAAGCTTGATCCGAATGGAAGACTCATCCTCACACAAATGGGTGGGAACACAAGAAGCTCGAAACTCGCGAAATCTGTCAAGTGCTGATTTTGCAGGGGGACTTACCAACAAAATGCAAAACGAAAAAAGGCAGGACCCTTTACCAGGCACCTATCGAGGGGGCCAACCCCTAGAACACCGCAAAAGTCATGGCTCGGAACTCGGGATCCTTTGACGAACTGCTCAAGGCAAAGCAAGCGCCGAACATAAGAGTCAAAACAAAACGCGCCCGGACCCTTAACCCGGCACGTGCATATATACATATATATATATATATATGTGTGTGTGTACATGTATATGCCCTTTTAGGCATACAACTAAAAAAAGGAAAGTGACAAAAAAAAACATTTGGCCACTTAAAGGGGCGATGCTCAACATGTGTTTCTTCTGGAAACAAGCTGAGCACAAAATTGTGACAGTGACAATAAAAGTCATTTGGGTATGGATCAAAATACAACCACCAGGGGACTGCAGGTTTTAGTCTTTGGTTCCATTTACCAGGGTTCCATTTTGGGTATGCATTTTTGACCCATAGCCATTTCTGAGACATCCGACCCGAGGTGAGCTCAAGCTATGTGAGTTCCCCCCCCCCCCCCGGACAGCTCGGGGCAGTCAGCTGATTGCTATCTGGCCGCCACGCATGCCGAGCCCAAGTGCGCCTTTCTGAAGTTCCTCTACGGACCTTCCAAGCGCCAAGCTCCCAAAGCACACCCTAAACCCTAACCTTCCAACCCGAAGCCGAAGCCCCAAATGCGCAAACCCAAACGAGCTGAATCCCAAAAGAAAAACTGGCCCAGAAATCTAGAAACCCTGACAATCCCCAACCCCGGAGGCCCTAAACAACCATAAAACCGGACAACAAAAAAATAACAAAAGCAAAACACGGCAAATCACAAACACCGAAACAACTTGATTATCAAAGAACAAAACAATAAAAAACAAGTTGCATTCCAAAACCCGGGAACGAAAGCGTTACAACCTTCAACCCTACATCCTGGACCTGTGGGCGGTATGTATGTGTTTGTGACTTTCTGCTTGATTTTTCGAAAATGTGTTGGAACGGAGTTTTGGCCTTTAGGCCACTATTGCTTCAACAAGCTCCTTTGGGGTTCGCTATAGGGTGGACCAAGGCTCAGTTGCTCAAACAGCTGTTTCCCCTCCCTGTATGCCACCCCCTCCGGAAAACAAAGGGGATCAATCCAACTGCCCAACTGCCCCAACCGGTCCTTTCGCTTGGACGTCCCTGCCTTCTTGAAAGGACCGGTTGGGGCAGTTGGGGACAGAACCCAGGAGTCCTGAGTCGCTGGTTGAATTGGGGAGGGGACCCCCCTCCCCTTCACAGTTGGGTAAACAGCCCATTAAAGAACCCGCAATTCGAGCCCCCCACCCAACAAACCCAAATCGCCATGGGTGGGAAGTTCTTCTGTTGACCGCATTTGTTGTTTGTGATGTGTTTTCGAGGGTACGAAGTATTAAGATTGGCAAACAAACCAAATAGGCAACCACCATTTGTGGGAGTACCAGTTTGACATTCCCAATACCCATCGATGCTTTTCCTGGAGGTTGGCGCCCAAGATGAGGAAGCTCCCCAACGTCAGCACCAGCGCGCCCAGCACCCGCCACCGGCCCCTGGTGAGGAAATCCCAATGCAAATGATGACCACCAAAGGGTTCCGAGGTATGAATTCCCTCAGGCTATCGTGGAAGCGCCAAGGGCACTGCAAGTAGAACCAAGTCATTGCACCTGGGGCTTCCGCATAGAAGCTTTTTTTTCCCCCGTTTCTTTTATCTTTTTCGGTTAAGTTGTCCCGTTCTCCATGGAACCCATTTCTTATCCGGTTCAAGGTCCACTGATTGAGTTTTCATGATTTGCCCATCGAAAATTTCTTGGCGGGCGTCCGCACACGGTACCTCTGGCAGAATGGGTTCTGCGATTGGCGCAAGACGCATTAAAAAGCAGGTTCGAATCGGATTGTTTGTTTGTTTGTTTTTACATGATAAATATTTACGTCATATACAGGTTCCATTCAAGTGTGTAGATTTTTGGCCTTTGCGGACCTGTGAGGCCCTTTAAGAACCCCCTGCGTGCCATGGCAAAGCTTCAGCCTGACCAGCAACCCCGAGTGTCCAACAAACGTGCAGAATTCGGTCCTTTTTTGGACCCCTGCATGTGGGCAGCTCACCCAAAACGGACCCGACATTCTCTACCTCCCCAACCCCGCGTGAAGCGTTGTGAAGACTCAATTAATCCAAGTGCACCTTCCCGTTTGACTAGGTTAACACCAAGCCAACTGAATGTCCCAACCCTTCAAATCAACTGTCAACCCCCGAGCATCCCCGTTTCGATCCAAAACCACCTTTCTTGGTTGCTGTTGACCCCCCTGCAAAAAGTTTAACTTTTGTGTTAAAGTCTAAAGATCCGACCAAGTAGCAGTCAAGCTTTGTGCGGGTTCGAAGCCAAGGACCTGCTGAGCTCGCGTTTCGTCTTTGTTTTCAGCAGCAGGGGGGCCGACTCCCATGGCGTGCATCCGATTTTTCCGCTTTCGAGGACAGGAGCCATGGAAGTTCAACGAATCTCAGACGTCTGAACTCTAAGAGTCTCCGAAATCCCAATTCAAAAGTTGGTGTGAACCTGGATACCAACGATTGCCAGTTGAAGCTTGGCCAATGTTCAAGCCCCGGCAAGTCCCCGAAAACATATGGAGTACTTCACGACTCCAAGTATGATTCCAACCTGCAAATATGTCCAACTCTGAATTTGCCTATAACGGTGATGGTTCAAGTTCGTCACCAAGGAACCACTCTTCAAGCGTCAAGTTTAAACAGGTCCAAAAAGGATATGTAGAGAACCTCCCTGCAACCTCCACCTTTTGGCGCAAAACCAGGCCCCGGCGCCTCTCTGAGTCGCACATGCCATGGGCGAACCGTTGGCCCCGAGGGAGGGACGTGTTTCGGCCAGCTGCGCAACCCCGCTTTGGGACCCAAGCTTCCAACCGAATAGGCTGCAGGTATGGGTGTACCATGAGTTTACCCATCAAAGTCAGCCTCTCCTAACCTAATGGCCTCTAGACTTGTGGCATCCCAGGCCAGAGTTACATGCTTACTCAATGGCCGAAGGTCAGCTTGAGTTTTGGGCTCGCATCTGGGGAGCCCCTGGCTCCAGCTGATCCTTGTGTTAGGTTCTCTCGAAGGGATTTGACCCATTTAGCTTGCAGAGGAAGCTCGCCGGCATCTCATCGGCGGTTTGCTAAAAGCGAAAAGGTGCATTGATGAGTGAACTTCTCCCACCATCCGAGTATCTTCGGGATCTGTTCTCGTGTATCCAGTTCCTCGGGTCATGTTGCTACCTCTTGGCTACTGGTGCGCCTCTTGCCTCAGCTGACCATGGCGCGCTTGTGGCTGCCTTTGGGCAAAGCAGCTGCGGATCTACGCAGCATTAATAACCTGTGGTCCCTAAACGTTGCGACGGGAACGTGATCCAATGGTTCTGTCCTTCCCAACCATCGAATGTCTTGACAATCCCTCCAGCTAAAAAACTGGGGAAGTGTCATATTTCAGTGGGCACTATTTGGGCACCACTTTGATGTCCGCGCCTGTGGTAGCCCCCATTCCCATCGCCTGCTGCCCCACTCAAAAACACTTCACGGACTCAAAGGAGAGGGAAACACAGTTTTCTCAACAACGGGGGAACCCGGGACCTTAAAAGGAACGAACCCCGCCGTGACTGCGACCTCTCCCTTAACTTGTGGGCGCGTGCAACGCGCTCTTTTCCTTGAGCCAAATGACATGCGGACATGTCATCAGTATGCTTGACTTGTTTGTACATCATGCAACAAGATAACACGTACCTCTAACTCATGATCCTCTGGGCCATAAATGTCATCGTGATAATTGACTCCCCCCTCATTGACGGCACTGAGGGAGTGTCTTGGGCGCATTACCACGCCAACTTGAAGTCAAGTTTACATCACAACGACTGACGCAAGTTATTCAAGCATCGCCCAGTCACTTGCACACTTTTTGGAAATTTTGCGGACATGCTGCAGCGCACTAGGCGGCTGCTTTAGCGGATCTACTTTCACGCACATCTTCAAGCTTCTCTGGAAGGTCAACACGAATGCCGAGCAACCTGATGGCATGGTCCCACTTGTTGGGAGGAAGTGCTTTAGTGAAAATGTCTGCTGACTGCATGTCTGTTTGGACAAATTCTATTGAGATGTGTTCGCTTTCAAGCTACTCTGCGATGCAAGCGAGGTTCACCTTGCGCGTGCGTTGTACACAGCGTAGCTTGGATGAGAAACCCTTCTTTGCTACGAGGATGGTCGCCTGATTATCCTCATGGATCTTGAGATGGAACGGCCTGTCCAAGATCAGCTCCCATAAGCTGAGCGCAGGTAGCGCCTCCTGGTACAGGGAGTACGCAAGAGACACTATTTCCGCCTCGGTCGTCGATCGGGAGACCGAGGTCTGCCTCTTCGACAACCACGCGAGGGGATCCCTTGCAACGATGCGGCAACACCGGAGGCATCTTGTGAACCTGAAACCTGAGGTGCTCCAACCGGCTGATGGGTTCCTGGGGGAACTGTGCCCTGACTTGAGGCTTTAGCCGCGCTTGATTCCGTAGCTATTTCGGCTGTTGATGCGGCTTTCGGCGGAGACTCTTGAATCGGTACAGGGGTCGCACGAGCTTGTTGGGTGAGGTGTGCATCAAGTCGTTGATGCATCACAGAATTTTCCTGGGACAATCCACGAATGGTATGCTCTTGACTGGCAATTGTTTGTTCCCTTTGCGAGATTGCCTGTTGAGCTTCAAGAACAATGCGTTGAACCTCCTGCTGAGCGTCCTGTTGAGTAGCATTAACAACCTGCCGTGCGTTCTCGACATGGTCTATGGCTTCCTGTCGGGTCTGCTCGATTAGTTGCCTAGCCTGAGCCTCACTCTGTTGTGCTGTTTGTACAGCTTGCGAAGCTAGCTGGGCGGCTTGCCCCTACATCTGATACTTCCCTTGCGGCCCTTTCCCTGATCCATCCGGCCTCTTGTCTCGCCTGGTCGGCGGCTTGCTGTTGGTGCAAGGCGTGATTGGCTGCCTGAGCAGCGAGGTCGGATGCTCGATGAGCTTGCTGCACCGCAGCTCCAGCAATAAAGGCCGCAGCCGGTACGTTAGTCATCGGGTCGGGTATTTGTGATCCCTGTGAAGGAAACTGAATGGCTGGGGAAGCTTCGGATGATGTAGGTTCTGACACGATCGGACCACTTGATGATGGTCGTGTTTGGGCTGCTCGTTGAGGTGTGGATGTGCGCATTGTGGACATTGCCGCAGGAACCATGGCGCACTCACACGAAGCCAGCTCCACGCGCTTTGAGCAGCGTGTCAAAAGGTGCTATGTGGGGATTTCCCGGGATTGGCAGCTGGTTGCGAGGCGCCTAAGTTGTACCACTCGAGAAAAGTCGCCCTGCTGCTATGCACCTGATGTGTAATTGTACTTGTATATTGATTGTTCGCAATCCCGCACTCTGGTGCTTTATTGAAGGATGTCGCCAAGCTGCTGATGAAAAGTCTGCTAATCGAATGCCTGTAGCTGCAAAGATGCTGTACCGCGCAAAGCGACGGTTTTAGCGGCTTGCAAAGAAAGGCTATCGAAGGACCCGATTGCCGGGCAGCTGGGATGCAGAACGATGGAGCTCCTCGAGATACTCCGAAGGGTGTAGGCCCCTTGCTGCCGGAATGAAGAATCGATTCCGGGACTCGATGAATTCCCCAATGTTTTCAAGAGCTGTGGCAAATCCGCTCGGCCCAAAGTGGGGGAAGTTGCGAAATGCAGCAATGCCGGTCTTCTGCGCCTCGCGAACGATGGCAGATTGGTCGTCCACGAGAACGTGGACTCCCAACCCCAAGAGTGCGTCCGCCTTTCCACCTCGGCCCAGTCTCTCGTGCACGATCTTGATCTGAGAGAACGTCAATCCAGTTGTGGCCTTTGCGTGGTCCAGAGCCACCTGGAACTCACGGCGACGGAAATCACTGGCAGCTCGGCCGACAAACGACAACATGATCAAGTTGATCGGAGCGTAGTCTTCAGTGAATTTCACGAGGTGCTGGATGATCTCGGGATTGAGATGGGGGCCTTGCTGACCGACGTCCAATACCTGGTGGCGCTGGCGGCGGCCTTCTCGGTGGCGATCGAAAGCGTATGCCGGCCTGGGAAGTTGCAGCGCTTGAAGCAGCTGCTTTAACGACCTGGGGCGGCGGCGGCTTGATAATATACCCTTGTGGTGGGTTTGAACCGGACTTGCTTCTGGGTTCGGCCTTGTTCAGACCTCGCGGAGGCGCCTTGTACCCGAATGCACTCTGAGTCCGAATAGGAGACCTTGCTCGAGGAGGTGATTTTGCAGGAAGAACTGCTTTTGCCGGTACCGAAGAAGCTGCACGAGGGAGTTCCTTGGGCAATGGAGGCTTGCTGCCAAAAATGATCTTTGGTGCGGCCTTTGATGGCGGTTGCTGTGTTGTTCCAATCCTCCTGCTATGCAAAGCAATAGGCTCAGTGTGCGTCGGTGCCTCGTATACGCGCCGGGGCACGTAAGCCGCCCTGCCAGTTGTAAGGGCTTCCGCGTCCTGCGTAGGCTCCTCCTCTGAGCTATAGGCGTCGAGGCGATATTGCTCCGCTGGTCCTGGGCGTCGATCTGGGGATCGTGATCGCGAGCTTGTGGATGATCTTCTTGGGGGATCTCTCCACGTCTCGTCCGCAAGCGAATACGGGTCAGCCTGACGGAGATGTCGGGATGTCCGCTGTGCTCGGCGGTGAGATGTCGCCTCACGCGGCTGTGAAGCCTCCCGAACGAGTACCCAAGTGCCGTGCTCGTCAAATCGTGTCACAGGGTATATACTGTTCTGTGGAGCCAATACAATGGGCCGTGTAGCAAGGGAAGTCCGGGATGGTCTGCCCTCCCGCGCAAGCGCGGGTTCAACACTATGCGCCCGAGGTTCCACAGGGGTAGCAGCAGTCGGTCCTTGTCTCGGAGACGATGGGGACCTCGATCTTTTTGGCGATCGTTCCCTGCTGCTCTCCTGCCGCGTTTCCGCAGCTTTAGCGTACACCCCGCGAAGCGCTGTCTTGGCGGCACCTCGCAACACTTGTCTTTCCTCTGCAGATGGTCGGAGACGAGGCAATGGAGTGCGGGAGTCCTGCAGCCAGGATGAAGCAGACGGAGGCGTAGGTGGTCGTAACCAATCCGCAGCACTGCTTGTTGCTCCCGCCGCGCCAGAGGCTGCGGCTCTATCCTGCGCCTGAACTCCTTGTGGCACTACCGCACCCGCGGTATCAACCGATGCAAGACGTTGCTGATAAGCGTTGTCCGCGGCCTGGATGATCTCAAAGGCCTCTTGGTCGAAATTCCACAAGTGCCAACTATCCAATGTCTCACGCCAGGAAAAGGGCCTCAATCTGTTGCTTTGAAGCCTCTGTAAACCTGATCCACCGGAAGCGTCGATCCTGCTTTTTGTATTCGTCGACGATGATCTGCTGGAGGGCGTTGAACAGACGGGCACGCGGCCCTTTCCCACCGCGAACGCCGCGGTGAGGGCCGACTTCCATGTGCGACCAAACGGTCGCATGACGGAAGGGTTTGTTTACCCGAAAAGCGATACGGCTGATAACCACTCAAAGGAGAGGGAAACACAGTTTTCTCAACAACGGGGGAACCCGGGACCTTAAAAGGAACGAACCCCGCCGTGACTGCGACCTCTCCCTTAACTTGTGGGCAGCGCGTGCAACGCGCTCTTTTCCTTGAGCCAAATGACATGCGGACATGTCATCAGTATTCTTGACTTGTTTGTACATCATGCAACAAGATAACACGTACCTCTAACTCATGACCCTCTGGGCCATAAATGTCATCGTGATAATTGACTCACGGACCCCACATTCGATCCCTTTGGAAAGCAACCATCCCCTCAATCCAAACCAAAAACCCTTCAATCAAAACCAAAAACCCCCCAAAATCCCAACCAAAAAACCCTGAACCAACACCAAAAGGCCCTTTTGGGTTCACTCCAAACCCCGAAACCCCCAGCACCCCAGACGCTCCAAACCTCGGCCAAAACCCCCGCGCGCGCCTGGCGGAAGATGATCGCGGCGTCGCTGGGCTTGAAGGAGGAGTTGTGCAGGCAAGCCTCCTGGGACCGACCCCTGGAAGCCCTGGCCTGGGGGGGGGGGGGGGCCTTGGGGGGGGGGGGCCTTGGGGGGGGGGGGCCTTGGGGGGGGGGGGGCTTGGGGGGGGGGGGGCTGGGGGGGGGGGGGGCTTGGGGGGGGGGGGGGGGGTGGGGGGGGGGGGGGGGGGGGGCATTTTCCCCGCCTTGGAATTCGGAAGTTGGAATGCGGGCTTGGAGTTGCAAGGGGGAGGTCAAGATGCCCAGATGATGGGAATTCGCGGCTTCCAGTTTGCCTCTAGAAGACCAGGGGCTGAAATCCCGAAGCGCCAACCAAGCGGTACCTGAGGGGAGGGGCTATTCCTCAATAAGCCAGGGGTAAGCCAAGCAACCAAGGGCTTCTTCAGTGTCGTTTGCGTGGAGGGTATCCGTTGTAAAGCACTGGAGCCTGCCTAGTGAGTAATAGGGGCGCCCAGGTTGCCTGAAAAACCACCCGTGGAAAATAACGCACGGGGCTGAAGCAGCCCCCATCCGCCCCAAACCAAGCACAGGGAGAAACCTGTTGACCCGAGGGCATTTCGACACTGGGGAATGTCATGTTCGACACATTTAGAGGGGGCCCGCGCGCTCCGCGCACGGCCCGTGTTACTTGGCGCAAAACAAGCCTCCCAACTATCTCTGGCCGAGAGGGGAAGATCCTCCAACCAGCGGAAGCGACTAGGGGAGGCCGCGGGATGACCCCACAAGCTCTTCCGGAACCGGCTACAAACGAGGCCTGAGCCCTGCAGCCTCCACAACAAAAAACGTCTTGCGACGGGATTTTTTTGGTGGGGGCGGAAAATGCCGCGCCGCACAGGAAAGCCACCAGCGCACGGACCCCGGTGCTGTGCCCGCTCCTTGCAGAATCGGATAAACCTAAGCACGTGACGGCGAAACCACGACCGAGAGGGGCCTCTGCACCAAAGCAATCCCCAAAAACCACCCTTTGATGCGGAAAAAAGCGCTCGACCTCAGTACCTCAATCCCATGGCACCCTCAGCTTTCGCAACACCATCGGAAACTTCCAGAACCTATGGAACCCACAAATGTCTGCGCATATCATGTAGCTTGCGGTCAATTTGGTGCTCTTTCCAAGGAACCGATTTTTTTCTCAGGCATGACCCTGGGGAGAAATCCTGCACATGTGCTGGCGCAGGTCACACGCCCCATTCCCGTCGGATTTCAGACTCTTCAGACCCCAGGCTCCTGCGAGGGGGACAAGCCCAGAAACCCTCCAAGAGGAGGGGGGGCCAGATCAGTTCGGGTGGGGGGGGAACCACAGGTCAAATGCCGAGCCCTACTTAGATCCAGGGCCACAAATCGACCCCCAAAACCCCTTGCAGAAGCCTTCTGGCCGGAGAACAATCCGCGCCTTCTGGCTGCTTACGACAGCTCCGCGCACGGGGCGCCGACTCGGTGCTGGACATCTTGTCATTGTACCCGCTGAAGCTTTCAAAGGCCGCCTCAAGCAGCTCCCAAGAGGATGAGGTGCTTGGGGAAACTTCTCCGGTGTGTCAAGGGGTGGCTTCCCGTGAAACTTCTAGCCATGGATTCAAATCCGTGGCTGGGACTCTGGGACCCCTAAAATGGTCTTCCTGGCTACCCCTTGAATACCAACCCAAAGGGGTCCAAGCGTTTCTGGGGACTGGGCTGCGTCTTTCCTTCAGGCACTTTGGGCTCTTTGGGCACTTGCATTGCTCTGAGTGGCGTCGGCACATCCGGTTGACCGTTGGTCTGGGAGCCTGCAGCTTGTATTGGTCGTAATGCGACTGGAAAGCTGTGAAAGTGTGAGCTTCAAGGCTCTTCTACTTTAAATGCTTTCTGACTGTCTACCTGTCCCAGCCCAGCCCAGCCCAGCCCAGCCCAGCCCAGCCCACCCCACCCTCAAACCAAACCGCTGGGTCCAAAAAATGCACCGAACCGCGCCACCAAACCCGGCCATGACAAACAAACCGTCTCCCCGCGCCTGGGCCGCCTCCGGAACTGGCCTCGGAGCGGTGGAGGGGGAGGGCATGGCTGCCTTTGGAGGCCTGCCAAATGGAAAGACGAAGGGAAGCTGCCCATGTTGACAAGGACCTTATTTTGCGAGAAAAAACAAAACAGGGAATTTTCATTGGCACGTTGGAAGGCAGGGGCACGTTGGAACTGAATATCAAAAGATCTCGGAGAAAGCACCAAATCGAGCACCATGCCTGTCCATAGGTTTGTCCTTGTGGCAAGGGAAAACGCATGGAAGAAGGGTGCTGCGGCAACACTGCTTGGGCATTTTTTAGTGGTGCCGGACGAACCTTTCAGATTCCTTTCGGGGGTTGGCGAGGTCAACGTCAAGTTTCAAAGGGAACACCAAAACAAAAAAGAAAGAGACAAGACAAAACGCCGATTTACTGCAAGTATGCGATCATTCCCTCAGAAATCAGAAGCACTGGCAACAGCCAAAGCTCAGCCAATATTAGCCCCGACCAGGCTTAAAATCGCTTGAATGGCTGTACGTGGGGAGTGGTGGAATGCGTTTTGAGAGAAAAACGGAAAGCGAACGGAATGGCTAGAGGTAACTCGTGACCCCAAAACGACGGAAAACAAGTCCTCTGATTGATGGGTATTCGCCATTTCTTCCCGCGATTGATGTCCGCCTTTGCTCCGTCTGTGCTTGCCACTTCACTCTCGTACCCTGACTGGAAACGGCGAAGTTCTAGCTATCTATGACTCTGCTCCATAGGCTGTTTTTGCGGGTTTCGGGTGGGTTAGGGTTCGTTTAGGGTGGCAGGGTGGCTTTAGGGTTGTGTAGGGTCGGTTTAGTGTGGTTTTGGGGTTAGAGTAGCCGGCTTCGAGTGGTTTGGGGTAGGTTTAGGGTTTAATTGGTGTTGGTGGCTTGGGTAAGCTTAGGCTTGTTTTGGGTTGGCTCAGCCTGGGGTTTCGGGCTGTGCAGGTTTGTGGGGTGTACAGGTGGGTTTAGGTGGGTTTAGGTGGGTTTAGGTGGGTTTAGGCTTAGGTGGGTTTAGGTGGGTTTAGGTGGGTTTAGGTGGGTTTAGGTGGGTTTAGGTGGGTTTAGGTGGGTTTAGGTGGGTTTAGGTGGGTTTAGGTGGGTTTAGGTGGGTTTAGGTGGGTTTAGGTGGGTTTAGGTGGGTGGGTTTAGGTGGGTTTAGGTGGGGTTGGGTTTAGAGTAGGCCGAGGCTGGATTTGGGGTAGATTTGGGCTGGTTTTTGTGGTCAAGGGTGGGTGGGTGGGTTTAGGGTGGGTTTAGGGTGGGTTTAGGGTGGGTTTAGGGTGGGTTTAGGGTGGGTTTAGGGTGGGTTTAGGTGGTTCAGAGTTTGCCCTTATGATTGCGCATGTTGACGGACAACTCAGCCCTCCCAAAACTAACCCTAAGTCCACCCGAAACCCACTCTAATCCCATCCTAAACCCATCCTTGGAAAATGCAAGTTTGCATTGCTGCGCTCCGCCAGAAACACGTTGTTGGTGGCCATTTCGACTGGAAAGGTGGTGAAATCTTGGGGTTCGAACCTTAATAAAGCAGCGTCCCACGCTCGCGGACGTTTGAAATGATTGACGTGGCGTGCGCCGAAGATGGTTCCTCTTCTCTGCGCAGAGTCCGCCGGAGCAGCTCATGGTCGCGGATGTCTGCAGGGTGGTTTTGGGGTGGGTTTAGGGTGGGTTTGCGGTGGGTTTAGGGAAGTCTAAGGTGGCCTTAGGGTAAGTTTGGGGTGGGCTTAGACTTGTTTAGGGTTGTTTCAGGGTGGGTTTAGGGTTGGTTTAGGTTGGTTTAAAGGGTTTAGGGTGGGCTTGTACTTGGTTTAGGTTTAGGTGGGTTGAGGTTTGGTTTGGCGTTGGTTGGAATTGGTTTATGGTGAGTTTAGGGTGGGATTTAGGGTGGGGTGAGCTTAGGGCGCTTGCTTGCTTGCTCGGTTGCTTGCTTGCTGGCTGGCTGGCTGGCTGGCTGGCTGCCTTGCAATCTTGCTGGCTGCTTGGCTGGTTTGCTTGCTCGCTCGCTTGCTTGCTTGCCTGCGTGCGTGCTTGCTTGCTTGCTTTCTGGAAAATGAGAGTGGGAAAAAGTTACGAAGAAAAAAAGGTTGGAAAACGTCACAGGAAAAAAATAAAGAAAACAACGGGGGGCCGGCGGGCATCGTCAGTGGGCACGTGCATGCCCATCACCCGAATCCATCCCATCCCCTCCCATCCTTTCCTGTCTGTTTTTTTTTCGGCGACGTCGAGATCCCTCGGCTATGTGATCTCTCCGGGTCCCCGGCGCGTCGACCTCCCCGAAGACGTAGTCGCAGAACCTGGTCACCAGGACCCGCCCGGCATATATCAACAGAAAGCGGGGGAGGCGGGCGCAAAATGCGACAAAGGGTTTCTTTGTAGGGCACCCTCAGCCGATATACATATACATATATATATATATATGTGTGTGTTTATTTATTTATTTATTTTTGTTATTTATCTATTTATTTATCTATTTATGTATTTATGTGTTTATTTATTTATTTACTTATTTTATTAATTAATTTATTTATTTACTTATTTAGTTATTTGCTTATTTATTTATTTATGTATTTATTTATTTATTTATTTATTTATTTATTTATTTATTTATTTATTTATTTATTTAGTTATTTATGTGTGTGTGTGTGCGCCATGGCCCCAGCCGCTTCAGCAGCAACCTATGTGCTCCGTGCGGTTTCTCGCGCCTTGGCCATGTGTTCCCTTCAAACTGGCGAGGTGCCAACCTACGTATCAGGTATATGGGGGGGATACATTTGGGGGCCACCCCAGGGGCACGCAACCCCCCTTGACCACAGCATACCCCTGTGAAAAATTGTGGGCAGCGAACCTGCCCAACAGTTAGGAGTGAACAGCCTCAGGGCCAATTGATTTCACTGGCCAAATCATTGCACAGCTCATCACTTCTATGATTGTGGGTAAATGTGGCTTGTTTTGCACCCCCAAATCCCAACTCTAATTGTTTAGCCTATGTAAATCAGTTCAAGGCCCAGTTTAGAGGGGGTTCTCGATGTGTCCTTTTGGAACAATTGACCCTTGAGGGTTCTGCTTGCATGACCACAAGGTCGTAAGCGGATATAGCATCCTAAGCTCAATGCGCCCAGCCAAGCAAGAGTCACAAGCGTCCCAGAAGCCGTAAGTGCCCAAAACCCAAAGTTGAAAACAAACAGAAAGGAAGCGAAACGCCTTTCTCTTCAACCCTCGAACGTCTGCCTCCTTCCCTCCCAAATCAGCCAAAGGCTCTCCCCAAAGTCGATCCTCCCGTCGCCGTTCTGGTCCTCAGTCTGCTCCAAACCACCCTGAAAACGGCTGGAAGGGAAATCAACCTAGGGATTCAACTGCTTTGGTTCACATGGGAACGTTGGATGAACAAAGCCCTGGTAGACGTCTGGCCCATTTAGTGGATCACTTTGAGAGGCTCTGACAATCCGTGGCCACTACCCAACTGGCCAAATCCAATGCTGCCGCGCCGAAGCGCTGCCAAGGCCGGTGAGGGCCCTTTTGCTTGCAACCCAAGTAAAATCGTTAAGTGGACCAACAGGAGTTGGTTGACATCAGATCACTGCAATGACCTACTGGCCAAAGTAGATTGAGCATCCAAGTGCATTCCTGCCTCTTTGGATTAGTCCCTGGGATTAGAGGGGTTGACCATCCGGACCATGTTCGTGGTGGTGCTGTTGATCCTTGTCCCGCGCAGCTTGGGTCATCTCAGCGGTGTGCAATCCCAGGTGAAATACCAAACAAGATATGCGGGGCTGGGTCCGAAGGATGGGTGTGTGCGCGCGTGTGTGTGATCCTGTTTGTGGGTCAATCCGGGCTCCCATTCTTCGGCAACCAACTGACTATGTGCAAAAATACTCCCAAATACGTTCGCGCAGAGCAGCACGGGAACTACTCTTTCGGTGACACCAAGGCGAGCTCTCCCTTGCTACTTCGCCACTGGACAAGCACGTTCCCCTTCCTATCACACGCAGAACGCTTGTCGAAGCCAACTCAGTTCTCCGCTCAGTAAATCTCAGCACATCCCCATAAAACGCCGCGGAATGTGAAGCTCGGCGGACCGCGGCTGAAACTGACACGCCGGGCTGCGATCTTGCGAAAGAGCTGCCGCACCTCGCTATCCTGGGCCGGAAAGGTTGCACCGTTCCCGGCATGTCCATAAGCGAAGGGGATGCCATAAGCCAAGGCGTAAACAAAAAAACACTATGCCCACTAGCAGGTGATTTTTGCCATAGGGGGGCGGCCATCTATGGGGCAAACTGTGCCATCTATGTTGACTCAACTGTGGCCCAAGGGCTGCTTGGACCTGCCCGGCCGAAATGTCTGGGGCTGCCTGCTCCGGCAAAGATGCTGACTTCCTGATTAAATGCCCCGAATTACATGGAACCCAAGACCACATCATTTCAAGAGGAATCTCTGTCTTTGTTTTTGTTTCGAAGGGGGGGCGGCACTGTTTGGGTTCCAAGATCGTTTGCAAAGCGGTAAACACCCAGTCATTACGAAGGAAGGGGGGGGGGGGTGGGGTGGGGGGGGTGCTTTGCTGGGCCTCCTTTCTGTCAACTTGAGGCCCCAATTCATGACTGGTCCAACTTGACTTTAGCGATGCGCCAGGACCAAATCGAATCCTCCACTGTGGCGTCAGTTTTCTAGGGTTGAGTCCCCCCATTCTTTTCAAGCATCGTTCTTTTCAAAAGCCGATCGCTGTTTCCCCAAAATTTTGGCTGGTTTGGTAGAAGGATGCCTGGAAAGAATGGACATGGAAGCTACCCCTAGAAATGTCTCTCTCTTTTCGCCTTTTGTCTTTTCCCCGAAGCCTCGCGCAGCGTCCAGGCGTTGGACTGGAAAACCTTCCTTGCTATACCGCTTGAAAGCCTGATCCACGAGTAGCTTCCGCCGCAAAACGCGCGCTCACAGATACGCAAAACGGAAGAAGAACAAACAAACAAACAAACAAACAAACAAACAAACAAACCAATAAACAACGAAATGAACAAAAAAAAGAAAACCAAAAAAAAAAAAGCAGGCAAACAAACGAACCAACGAACGAATGCAACAACTAGCTTTCTGCGCGGGCAAGCGTGCCCGTCTACGATGCGGTTGGTTTGCTTGTGCTTGTTTGGTGTTGTTGCTTCACAGCTAAGGTCAAAACAAGTGTACACGCCAATTCTGCACATCGTCTGAAAATGGAACCTCAAAACGTTCGCCTAGCCTTGAGGCTTCGTCAGGCGCCCAAAGGGCTTGCAGAAGTGCCGTCCAAGGCTTCTTGGACACATCCCTCCGCAGTTGAAGAAACCACTCCGGTGAACGGTGTCCAAGTCAAGCACGGGTTGTGGATATAACGTCAAGCAAAGTAGGGGGCACTGTGCAGCTGTGGTTGGTTCTGAAGGCTTCCCCCCCCACTACCCATCAAACATTTCAGTGGCATTCCGCTTGGAATGCCGGCCAAGAAAGCCGGTGACTAGATTTTGGAAGGACGAAAGGCACAATGGTCCAACCCAAACAGTGATGTGTTTAACAGTTGACGCCAAAAAATATACTTAAAAAAAAGAGTCAAGTTCAGGGCATGACCAAGGTTGTTGGCTTTCCGACATGGCAGGGGGCCCACCTAGAAGACAAGTGTGCTGCCAAACAGGCAGGCCCCATGCCGAATTCGCACACAGAAGCCAGACCAGACCAGGGTTTTGCATATGTTCCATTTCGGTGGGTGGATTGAAACATCACCCTTTGGCCCAAGGAAAACGCGGGCTGCCTTGAAAAAATTCTAGCTGCTTCTCAAACCCGGCGCCTCAAAACCTGTCGTCCAGCCCTGGGGTCCCACGCGCGAAGGCTGGGGTCGCCTCTGCGCAGGAGCAAGGACCTGAGAGAAAAACATCGCGGACGTTCCACTCAGTTCGCTCCGCCTTCGTTGGGGGGGGGCACCTTCCGGTGTTTACCCTCCCACCAGCTAACATGGAAGTGCACAGACCCCCGTAGAAAGACAAAGGGCCTGTTTGCCATGTTTGTTGGGAGCTTTCCTCAGGTATTTCCGGCTGCTTTGAGCCAGGAGCTGCCACAAAGCCCTTGGCCTTACTCTCCGGTCCCGGAAGGCACAAGTTGTTGACTTAAAGGAACGGCTCCGCCAACCGCGGGGAATTTCCCACATCCACGGCTCCGCGTTCCGCGGGGCTTTGTAACGTGCCAGGATCGGAGGTAACGAGGTGAGCCTTTGACAACCCCGGCTGAGTTGGCCAACGTTGTGAGCCACCGAAGCCTCCTGCATCGCAGTTGTAGGCCTAGTGCCAAAGCCCAGAGCATTTGCCGGTATTCCGACATATTCTGACGCTAGCCTTCGGGTTTGCAGAGCTGCCATATCTGGGAAACGTCGGAAGAAAGTTGGGAAGGACAGACCTTTCTTGGCGCCTCATGCTCAAGCGTGCCGAGGCTGTTCAGCCCGGAGGGAACTCGGTGCCCGGACAGCTCGTGGTGGTCCAGCTTGCCGTCCCCGCTGATGTCGCTCTGCCGGAACCGGTGCTTCACTTCCTGGAAGATGGGAACACAAGTGGAGTAAACCACTGGTTGCTTTGGAGATCGGGCGTGGGATCCAGTTGGCTTTGGAGATGCGGATCACGCTTGGTATTGGAGTTCATTAACTTCAGCACCCGGGGATGGTTGGCAAAGAAGGCACTGGCCACCCCAAATCCCAAACAAAAACGCGGAAACCCGGCGGAAGCTCGCAACACAGCCCGGAAAAAAGTGGGTGATCTGTGGGGCCCCCTCCATACATGATCAGGTCACCCACCATGCTTGCCCAAGAAACGGGCCCAAAAGCGCTTGGCACCTTTTGGAAGAGAGGACATCGGCGCGCACGGATATCAGCACGGCACGCCCCCACCCTGCAACTGTGATCAACTTCGAGAACATCCAACAGTGAGCTTGCGTGTTGACTTGCTCTGAGTGCTCTCTCTCTCTCTCTTTTTCTTTCTTTCTTTTTTTTCTCTCTCTCTCTCTCTCTCTCTCTCTCTCTCTCTCTCTCTGTCTCGCTCGCTAACCTTTTGGAACCTTGGCTCAAGAGGATGCACCACCAAAGGTCGAATCGGCACTTGAGCGCGTAACCCCAAAAAAACGCGACAGCGAACGCTGCAACGCGCCCTCTTTGGGTATCCAAAAATGGCCCCAACTTTGACCCTAAACTCATTTACTCTCCCACCAATTAGCATGGACCCTGACAGGGGCCCAATCCCTTTACAAGAAAAATGGTCTTCCAGGACCCCTCATCATTGCGTTTCTCAGTCCACCCCTCCGGACCGCCCCGGCTCCCAGCTCCCAGCTCCCGCCTTGCAGGCGTCTTTGGGCATGACCCCACCGTGGAGCGCCCCAAAAGGGGCGCCTTTGATTTCTGTAGAGCCAGGGAAGCCAAAGCCGGATCTCGGCTCTCCGCGCGGGTTGGACATCCAGCCCTGCGGTACCCAGCTCTTTGGCATCGTAGGAATGTTGGCGCGGAAAAGCAGAGGTTTGCCACACGCACGCGCGCACACACACAGATACATATATATATATACATATATATATATATATATGTATATATGTATACATATATATATATATATATATTTATACATACACACATGGCGGTGTCCGAATCGACCAGGGGAATGGGCACAGGAATGGGTTGCGCCAAACTCCCATTCAATCATTCAATAGAAACTTTGTACCTGGCAAAGGGACGCCCAAGGAAACAATCCCCAACTGTCCTGGAGGTTTGATCATCTTTTTAAGGCTCGGACCAGCCTTCCAAGCAAATGCCATGTATCTTCTTCCGCTTCAACGTGAGCGCCAGTTCGGCGGAGACAGGGTAGGGTATACTTTGAGGGGCGCAGGCCCTGCACAACTTTCTAGAACCGGGGGCCCCTTCCCACCTGGTGTCGCAGCGTGGCCCTAGAAGCTAACTTTCCACAAGCGGTGGGTGTGCTAATCATGTTTGGGCATCCAAAGGCTGGAAATGAACCGCTGTTGGAAGCGAAACCAAGCCCTTGCAACTGTCTTTATTTTTTTCTGCTGGGCTCCCAGCGAAAATAGGGAGAAAAAGAGAAGAAGAAAAAAAGAAGAAGGAAAAAAACGGCTTCCTGCTCGCTTTTGTTTTTAGCCAGGTTACTGGGCAACTGGGCAAGAAGGAAGCCACACATGTTTACCTATATGCCCCTGGTCTGTCGTGTAGGGCTCGCGCCCTGCATGCTCCTCCAAATCCAGACTTTGATTTTTAAAGGATCAACGATGGTCGTTCGCCTTAAATGGGAGAACTACTTTCCCACCTCCAAACCACTGGTGAAAATTACCCAAAAGGTACGATAAGCTTTTGCCCGAAAATGGGCCGTCATGTCCTTTGAGGCCGACTGGGCAACACTCTGAGCAATGACCCCGGATTGATCAACCTAACGGATTAAGAAGAGCGGGGCTTTTGCACTCCCCTCTCAAATGGAACATGAATTCACCCCCTTCACTTGCCCCGGTTGGATTTTGGTTCACCGTCAGTCATCATTCAACATGGGTTTCTCGCTCAAGACCCACGGTTTCAACCTCAAGAACCTGCAAGCACACGGCTTTCCACTTGCTACTTCCTGTGTGGATTTGCCCCAAAAACAAAAGTCTAAACTTGCTGCTTGTCGCCAAGCCAACCTTGGCCAAATGGCCGTGGGTCAAAACCAATGGTACCATTTTGGGGTAGCTGCACCACCCATTTTAGAACCTATTTTAGTGGGGATTGGGATGTTCATTGGGGGCTAACCGGGGTTTTGACCCATGGACAAAAAGTCTTCCGCCTGTCATCCCAGCCGCTGCCCCAGCCTTCCCACCGCGCTCCTTCAATTTTTCCTCCCGCCGCTGTGTCCGGCGAGTCATGCAATGCGGGCTCTCCTGCACAGAGGCGTCGGTGAGCGAGAAGAGCTACCCCCTAAACTCCCGAAAAAAACAAAAAAAAAGCCCTAGAATGGAAACACACCCTTCGGAGATGTTCAGGAGAAGAAAAAAAAGTGGCCCTCAATTGGGGCCACACAAAAAAGGTTGTTACTCACTATCAGGCCCTAATGGCCTAACCAAATCTGCAAGGTGCCCCTCGCGGCCCATGGATCGGCACCGAGTCATTTCCAGCAAACAAATGGCTGCGTCCCCTTCGGGTGTCCCTTTTTGAAACTGCTTCAAGGAAAGGAGAACTTCATGTTGCCACATCCGTGTGTGTGTGTGTGTGTGAACTTCTTCCCTTCCATGTCGTCGTCCACGCCCCTCCTCCTCCGCACTCACACATACTTAATCCCGCTCACTGAACTTATGCCCACTGGCTTACACATACTTGCTCTCACTCACTCAACTTACACTCACTAAGTTGCGTTTATTCTCGCTCGCTTAACTTACGCGCACTAACTTACACAGTCAACTTACACTCACTGAGTTGTGTTTATTCTCGCTCAGTTAACAACTTACGTGCACTAACTTACAACCACTCTCACTCTCACTCATGCAGCTTACACGTACTTACTCTCACTCACTCAACTTACACTCACTGACTTACAACCACTCACCCACTTCACTTGCATACATATACCTGCTTGGCAACACTCGCACTCTCACTCTCACTCGAACTGACTCAGCTTCCTCACACTTCTTCGCACTCACTCAACTTACGCTCACTGACTTGCAACGCTCTTCCTCACTCGACTTACACATACTTGCTCTCACTCACTCAACTTACACTGACTGACTCATGCATACTTATTCTGTCTCACTCCACTTGCACTCACAATGTCTCACTCATGCTTTCTTCTACTCGCTCAACTTAGTACGTTGGACCCGCTAAAGCTGGACTTTGTGCTAGGAGCAGCACTCCAGACTGGTCGGCACGGAGCTGTCGGCTTCGGGCGGAATGCTGGTTTCGTGGAAGACGCAGTACTTTAAATCTGCTGAAGCTGGATTTCGTGGCAGTCGCTCTCCTCCGTCGTGAAGCCGCTCTCTTCTCCCTGTTCTGCTCCTCCTCCTCCCGCGTCCTCCTCCTCCTTCTCACCCGCTCAAGTTACACATACGGGGTCAGCCGGCGCTTTGATTGGGAAAACTCAGAACTTTATTGGCACGTGTGCGATGGGCTTGCAACAAACCGAACGTTCGAGGAAAAGCAAATCTTCAGCTATCATGTGCCTAGATCTCATTCGCAACGGCGAAATCTGGATGGTCGACAAGCATGATTTCCAATGTCTTACAAGGCGCAATGCATATAATCATGCATGTTCGATGCCTGGCGGCATTCTGCAACTCCGGGGGGGGGGGGGAAATCAGGAACCCCATCGCCAGCCCCGCGCGGATTTTTTTCGACGACCCCAATCGGTGAGCCCTTTGGGAGTTGAAACCCCCGCGCCGCTGTGCTCGGCGCCTGCGCTGGGGCGCCCAGGCGCCGGCACTCGGCTCTGGGCTTGGGCGGTTTTTGTATCTTTTGGCTTGCGCTCTCTCCAGCCGGCTGGAGCCAAGGATTCTCTGGGGCTGTTTACTATTTGAAACTGTTGTGCACCCCGGCCCCCGGCCCCCCACGCATGGGAACCGCTAGCCCCCCTTCCAAGAGCAGCCCACCTAAAAACCCAGGGGATAGCATCCCCGCGTGTGCGGATCCACCCCGTGAAAGTGGAAGGCATCCCCAAAGCTCTCTTGGCCTGGAGACTTGCCCACCCCCGACTCCTCAGGGCGCCTTGGCCTTTGCCTGGCGAGACAACCAGCTCTCGTGAGGATCCTTTCCAGCCGAGGCTGGTGCTTTCCACAGAAGGGGCCAAAGCCGAACACACGCAAACAACAACCACTGCGACAAAGCACCCCTTCTGATCAAAGGTCAAAGGGGCCTTTGGAATGCTCTGTCAAAGGCTGGCGATGCCTGATTGCAGCGCCAAAAAAAAGATGCACTCTGCGCTCCACTGGCCTTTGCCAAGTGGCTGTAGCCACCACTTCGCCTTTATGTTGGGAGGAAGACCCGGGCATGGAGCACAACGCGATCCGGGCGACTCTGGAGAAACAAAGGGGCTTTCGCAACATGGGAGAAGTAAAATGAGCATTTGCCACCGGTGAGGTCCTCGCAAAAGAAGGCAAGTTGGGCTGAGGTGCCTAAAGTTCGAAAGTTGGGCTGCAAGCTCTCATCTTCCATGGTACTATGTATTGTTAGATGAGCATGTACTATACTTTTCATGGTACTCACTTTGTTCAAAAATGGTAGCGGTTACAATACCTGGAAGTAGTTATGTGTGTGTGTGTGCGTGTCTGTGCTTATGTGTACCGTTCATATTTGTTCAATTAATTTACTGATGTGTTGCATTTACTTAATCATAAAGCTTAGTAGCAATAGTAAATGCAATTATGTTGCGCTAGCCCCACCAAGACCAAAACACAGTCTGTATCCATATATGGACGCATGTCTAAACCTTTTTTTGCAAATAATATGCGCACAAAGATCTACACATATGTGTCTTTGCAAGAACTTAACAGCTGTGTTGTTTTAATATAAAAACAAAGAACATCGCGACTTTGTGAACCTGTGGTTCAATTAATGGTGTAAACACTATATCTCTTGATCTGCAAACATGGTGAACAATAACTTGTTAACCGGTAAGAATCATGCTTTGGTTATGTGTTTACACACAAAATATGAAGCATTGAAAAAGCCTTGCTTTGGCGGATATGTTATACTCCAAATCCTGCGCGCCTCAGGATCATGCATTGGGCATGCCGGCTAGAAGCGTATGAAATCGGAAAGAATACATACCGGCAACCATATCATTGTGATACCAGTTGCAATTGCAATAAAACGGATCTTTTCGGAACAGCACCGGGGTGACATGGAAAAAACAACTTCGTAAACGTGCCTTGCAATGAGGGCCAAGACGCTTTCTTCCATCGCAGGCAACTTCCACACCAGTCTGTCCTTGCATTCAGTGAAACGTCGAGAAAACCGAGTCACGCAGGCGAGGCCTGGTACACATCCCTCAGCATCTTCATCAGCAAGATCACGAAGGCCACCACAAGGATCCCACAACTCAAGTGGAAGTTCGAGTTGGCACCGGGCATGATGAACATGGAGAACTCCGGGAAGGGGAAGCTACTATCATGCTTCGAGGTGGCCGCCGTCTCCCCCGTGAGATGGGCGACGTCGGACATCAGCTCCGCGCGATACCACAAGATCAGGATTACCATGGCATAGACTCCCCTGAAGCGGTCTCCAAGAGATGGGGCAACTTCTCGAGGCTTCTCGCTGCGCTCGGAAGCCGTAAGAAGATACAAGGGGTTGTTGGCGAAGATGAGCAGCGGGATCTGAAGAAGGAAATTTGGACCCATCACAAGATAAACGGTCACATGGAAGGAGATGGCTGCGAGGCAAAAGATCAAACGCACTGCTGCTTGCGTCGGGCCCTCATTAGCGCTCAGCATGGCAAGCAGCGGAAGAACCAGTTCTACAATGAGATTGCCTGGGTCCGACGTCGCACTGGAGAACAAAAAAGCTACATACTCACCTAGCACTCTTACTCCAAAACAGCCCAGAGGAAAAGCATGCTGCAAAAAAAGTGACCGCTCTCAAAGCCAGGTTGCCCCAAGACATCAATGTGAAGGGCCAAGGAGTCGAGCCCAAGATAGCTGGAGCCGAGCTCATCCAGCTAGCGATGCCAGCTGGTAAAACTGCCTTGAATTCCCCCAGCAGCCAGTGCCCGGAAATGTTGCTCCAAAGCCCTTCGTATCTTAGCTTCGTTACGCCTGCGAAGAAGTAATATGGCACCAGCACATCCAGAAGCGCAAATCTCCGGAGCCACGGCCCGGCAAGAGGATTGGTCTCCAGGAAGGGGACGGCAAACATTGCGGAGAATACAAACCAAATGGTACCTTGGCAGGAGTGATGTCCCGAGTACATAATGCCAACTAGGGCAAAGTACACGTAGACCAGAGCTCCACCCATGTAGCTGGCCGCTACGCTTCGTTGGTAGCCTGCCTTTGGTAGGACGAGGAAGATGCACCAGGAAACCAACAAGATCCGGCGCAACACGACGAAAAAGGCCGCCCATCCGTGGACATTGGCTTCGAAGTTTGGCATGAGCCACTCTGCCAATGGAGGCGTTAAGGGTCGGCGGGCTGGATAGCTCCGTTCCAATGCAAGGAGCTCAGGGGCGGCTAAAGTGCAGCTGCCGGCCAGCGGCAGGGCCAGGAGCTCCAGGATGAGCAACATGCAGACATAAAGCTTCATGGAACCTAAGGGTTCTGAAAGGTTCGGCGGCATCCACCACCAGCGACACCACCCATCCAAAGGCCAGAAAAACTGCGACCATGGCCCCAACGCGTGTGCCGAGGCTGAAGCTTCCGGCTTCGCCACATCTTCTGGTGACTTCTGGTCGCCGTTCACAGCCCTCCAGCGGGAAGCAGATCCATGATTCAAGCAAAAACCGACGATGAACAAAGCCAGAACCAACATGGCCAGAAGCGCTCCCCCAATGAAACCTACTGACGCGTACATCCTGGCCGAGGCCAACAAAGAGATCTTATAACCCATTGGCCTGGTGCTGCTGCAACGGGCTGGGAAAAGCTTGCATATCGGCATCTTCCGCAATTGGTCTTGGCCCTGATCCCACGCAGCGGTCAAATTCGAATCAAAAGCTTCTCCAATCCAGCTGGACATGTTGCCCCGTTGAACCTGGCGACTTGCATCTGCTTTCGCCACAGCACCCTGCCGCATGAGGAATGAGACCAGATCCAAGGGACTTTCGCAAGATGCTGAGCTAGGACCATCAGAGACAGCATCTGAAGCAGTCGCCAGGCGCCAGGTGAAACAAAACAGCATGCCGAAGGACCACCGACCGCGAGCCATGGCTTTGATGGATTGTGCCTGAGTGTCTGTGAGCTGAACGCCCAGTGATTCATGTAGATCTCATGGGTTGCTCTTCAGGTTTAAACCAATCCGCCGCATCCGCATTCAAAGCAATTGATGCACGTCGTGATTTTCTGGCCCACAGTACTTTTGAACCAACACTTCAGAAGCATATGCCGCTCAACCCCGGCCGTTCCCTGACTTCTCAAACGCCTTTGGTGAGATCCTGTAGGTGAATCGTCTCAGTCACAAGAACAACCTAGAACCTTTTGGTCCACCTCAACAGTTGCTCGCCCTTCACAGAATAAGCAAGGATTGTTGTAGATTGGGCATTGTGTCCCACTGCTTTTGTTTCTTTGAATATTTTGCTTGTTTGTTGGTTGGACTCTTTTCTGTTCAGTATAATTTCAGTTCGTGCCTTTCGGAGATGCTTGCCGGTGGTCAACCACGAAAATGTTTGCTTCTCCCAAAAGGTGCACATTTCCTCTTGCCAAACAGGGTTCCTCAAAGGATGCATACCCCCAACTTGCGTTGCCCTTTGCTGGTGCCCTTTGCTACCCAAAGCCACCCAAAACCCCTGCCCCCCCCCCCCCCCGGGACCCCGAAACCTCGGTCCCTCGCCCCTGCCTCGGCCGCCTCCTCCGTCTCGGCGTGTGCCGCCTCGGCCTTGGCGTGCACGGCCGCCGCCTGGAGATAAGCGGAGGGAAGATTCTTGCGCCAGGTTCCGGCCGTTTGGTGGGAGGGTATTTGCCACGAGCTCCGGCACTCAAAATATGAAGACAATCCTTTTTAACCCCCGCCCAGTTTGGAAAATGGATGGCGTCATTACGCTACCTGGGGACTTGATGCTAACATGTGTTCTATCCCGGAGGCTGGTTTAACTATGATTGGGGCGGGAGTTGGTCTTTCGCTCCCATCCAATGAGGATTTAAATGTGTTTGTGCCTGGCCCGTAGCTCCTTCCATATTCATGGCCAGGCTGTCCCCAGGTTGGAAAATGGATTGAAAAAGCATCAGGTAACATGCAGGCTCCTCAAATCTCCCCTTTAAACAAAACATCCCCGCCCCCCCCCGCCTCCCCGCCCCCCCACCGACAGGACTTCCCCTAATCAAAACCCAACGCTGCAGCCCGGAGTTGTGGGAATCGCCTTCCCTCTTCTGTGATACTGCAAAACCTTCCAAGGACACATTCCACATCGAGAAACGGTTCCCTTGCAGCAGGACCCGAACCCCTCGATTCGTCAATGGGGGGGAAGTCACCTCTATATGGTCCGGCTCTGTTCTGGAGTTTGAACCTATTGTGGGGTCGCCAAATGGAGACCACTCGTTTTGGTGGTTCCCCGCAACCCGACCATCGTCAGCAGGCTGAAGAGGCGTGACTCTCTCACTTCAGAATCAAGGAGAACAAAACAAACAAATATATTTCATTCATTCAACCCCTGTTGGCGCTACACCGTAAACCGAACAAAAGTGAGCTCAACAAACAAGCACCAAAAAGCCAAAACCAAGCCGCAACACATGTGGGTTTCTCTCCGGGTGAAACTATGAAACCCGGGCCCCCTTTTCAAACATCCCCCGGAAGGCTAGCAACTCCAACTCCACGTGGCATCCCGGCTGCGCCAGGTTTCGGTTGCGGACCTTCCCCGAGAAATCATCACTCGCTTGAGTGACCGAAAGCTGGCACTGGCCAGCGCCAACGCTACCTTGCCAGCCCAAACCTCAAGCAAAGGTTTCGCGTCCAAGGAGCGCGGTTTGAATAAACCCATCCCAAGGGGGGGGGGGGGGGGGTAACCCGGGGGGGGGGGGGGATAATACACCCATTTCAGGGGGGGGTGGGGGGGTTGAGACGTCATGACAGCTTCCAGTCATCCTGCTCGCGCCTGCTCCGGTGAGAGGGGATCTGAGGGCTGCTCCTTCCGAAGGGCTGCCAGCAGGTCGTTGAGCATGCCCTCGGATGCGCCCATCGCAACCTGGTTGGTCCAAGCCTGGGGATAAGCCTCCTCTGAACATGCGAGGAGTTTTAAGCCATCCAATTTGGCTCCCTGAAAATGTGGGGAACTTTCGGCCAGCCGAACTCCACCAGTTTGGGGGGATAAGCCAGCGAGCCGCATGGGGTTCAAGCGCCGTACAGCCTCGCTCCGTTTGGAAAAGCTTCAGGGGTTCGGCGCCTCCAGAGCGGCATCCCCACTGGTGGCCACAGGGGCGGGCTCCTTCTCCTGAGAGTCGTTTTGTTTTTTCCCCTTTCTTTCTTTCTTTCTTTCTTTCTTCCTTTTCTTCTTTTCTTCAGTTCTTTCTTTCTCTTTTTTTCCGCAACCAATTCAACCTATCGTCTCAAAGATAACTGGGGATCTGTGATGTCCACATCCACGCCAAGATGAAGCTGGAACTCATTGACGGAGCTGGTCGCTTTTTCTTTTCGCCGGTAACTAGTCGCTTCCCTGAGTTGTTTGGCGAGCCACCTGGACTTTTGTTCTATGTGGAATCGTGAATCCGAAGTCAACATTCCGGTCATTTGCAGGTTCAAGCGGACCCAACCAATCCACAGGTTGCCGAGGACAAAAATCCTCAGCACGGGCCTCCCGAAAAACGAAGCAACAACATAAGGTCAACTCATACAAGACAGTGGGGTTTGGACCAAATCCCACCTAACCGTCCTGACTCTGCAGGGTCGCACGCCACCCAAACGGGATCTTTACGGAAAACAATTTTCCGTGGGTTCCATGCTGCGGGCAGGAAGGTAATCGACCAAGCGACAAGCAACCAACGAGCCAGAATGACAACCAACCAGCCGGCCAACGAACCAAGCAGCAACCGACCGACCGCCCCGACTAACCTATTCCCTGTTTGTCGTTCTTTCTTGCGGTTGCAGCATGATTGACCTGTTGTCAACTTGTTTTTCTGTAACGGATGCAGCTTGAGCATCCACCACCTTGCCGCGGACAGACCCTAAACCCTAAGACAAGGTAAGGGCGAAGAATCCAAAAAATCCCCCACACAAAAAACTGCACGTACTGGCAGCTCGGCAAAAGCTGTGTTCTTTCTTTGTGCCTCTGAGGCTGAGCGGTGAAGCAACAAAGCGAAAAGCCAAGCCATGGCATGCGAAACGCGTTTGCGAAGGGCTCTACACATCAACCCATCGGTTCCTGCGGCTCTCCCTTCTCTTCATTCTCTTTGGCCATCTCGAACAACCTGGCGCTGGCAAGCGTCTGGCGATTCCCGTCCAAAGATGTTGGGATCTGCACGCATGATGCAACTAAAAGTTTGCATGTCCCATCGGCAACTGATGTATCCGGCCACTACAGAGACACCTAGCACCAAACAAATCAAAAGAAAAGAAAGCAGAGGAAGGAGGTGATGATAGCACATTGATTTCACCACCCATGGACAGGATCCAAAGGTACTGGGGACCTTTCGCTCAAATCCACCGTGCTCACCGTGCCCGAATCCACCCTGGGCCTCTGTTTGAAGACTTCTTGCTTCAGCTCCATGGCGCGGAACGACACTGGTGGATACCCTACAGCTTGGGGCGTCGCTTGGTTTCACAAGCCCTTGCGCTCAGAATGTTGCGTCGATTCCCGCCTTTTCTGAGAGAAGGCACTAAAACACCCCGCCGCACCGGGTGAAAGCTGGAGCCCGGGGCGGTGGAAAAAATGTTTTGCCGGGCGCACATGGGTGCCTTGAAAAAACTCGGGCAAGCGGGAAAACTCAAACCAATGGCGACCACCTGTTCCCTCAGCAAAAGGTGTTGCAAGGCTCTGAGACTCGCGCATTCGGGTGAGTCTTTGTTGGCGTTAGCCTTGCTGGTTCCCTGTTCTGAGACAACCCCACTGCCCCTAAGCTCAAAACCGGGCGTCTCGATCATCCCAAGCTCCGGGATGGGATCTCAAAGTACACGGGGGGCGTGGAAGCGTCCCTTGGGGCCCAAAAACATCTGGAGATCCCGGCTCCTTGCTCCCCAAACCTGGCTAAAAGGGCCCAGCGTTGTACCAAGAGTGGTGGCCAATTGGGCAAGACCTGGGCGTCGCAGCTTTTGCCTCAGCCTGCGCCGGAATCCTCCCGCAGCCGAGTCCAAATGAGGCCCCAAAATCCCGCCTGGCGTGTTGAACGGCCAAACGGGCGACCTCGCCAACAGCCCTTTGCCGAAGCAACTTGTTTGGCTGACTCGCTGTTGCGTTCCCATTTAACCCCGGGACTGTTTGGCGTTTGGCTCTCAAGTCCGCCTAAAAATGCGGCATGTTGGACACAAGAAATGCTCCTTACCTGTCATCCCTCTCCCTGTACCACTGAATCATGTCCACACGAATCCTTTCCTACAAGGATGCGGGAGACAGATGCGAAACCGTGGGGTCTTCGATTCCCCCTCGACAACTGTCCAGCATGCTCTGCATCACCCAGATCAGCATCAACAACATCAGACCTTCCCCAAATTCCCGAGGAAATTGCAAACCCCCCAGCTATTACAGACGCAAACCAGAGGTCCTTACTCAAGTCCTGCCGGGGCTTCCTGGAAAACATGGTCAAACGCAAGGCCCTGCTCCTGTCTTTCGGGAACCTTTCCCACACTGAAGGAAACCAAGGGAAAACGTGCGTCGACCCTTGGGAGACCTTGAAGCTCAGAGCAACCGATGGCTCTTGGGCGAAGAATACCCCATTTATCTCTTGGTTAGGCACAGCGCAAATCCCTTGCTAAAGAACATATCTGGACCCATGGGACCTCAAAAAACCATACCGCTCAAGCTTCGGAGCTTGGGCTATCCTTGCGCCCATGCAAACGGACATCTACGGGCAGCTGCAGCCAGGGAAAAGACCATGAAGAAACAAAGGCGAACCAAAGGTCCCTTCTCGAGTCTGGATTACATCAGTGGCGCCCCCGATCATCACTTCTCAAAAAGGTGTGCTTGCATCAGTCGCACCCCGCCAATCACGTGTGGTGACCTGTTCAATAAAAGGGGGAGGTTGCAAACAACAACTACACACGTCCCCAGGTAGGGAAAAGAAAGTGAAACAAACGTAGGCAAAGCAAAGGTCCCCTCGCTGGACCTTTCCAAACAAAAAGCACGCAAACAAAAGAAACAACAAGAAGAATCAGCAGGAAACAGTTTGATTGCATCTGTAGCACCCCCATCCATCACTTCTGGAGACCTGCCCGAACACAAACGAGGAAGCTACAAACGAACGAACGAACAAACAAACAAACAAACAAACAAAAACAGCACACATCCCCAACTACGGAACAAACGGAAGCAAACCAAAGGCCCTACTCAAGTCCTCCGGACCTTTCCAAGAGAATCAAAAGCGTGAGCAAGAAAGGGCCCATCCATCGCTTCTGGGGGCCTGTCCCAAAAAACTAGAAGCATCAGGAGGACAGTATGGCTACAACAGTAGCGCCCCCATACATCACTTCCGGGCACCTTTCCCCCAAACCCCCTCCCTTGAGAAAAAAAAAGGACGGAAGGAAGAAAGACAGAAAGCCAGAAAGGCAGAAAGACAAAACGACAGAACGACAGAACGACAGAAAGACGGAAAGACGGAAAGACATAAAGACAGAAAGACAGAAAGACAGCAAGACGGAAAGACGAAAAGACGGAAAGACATAAAGACAGAAAGAAAGAAAGAAAGAAAGAAAGAAAGAAAGAAAGAAAGAAAGAAAGAAAGAAAGAAAGAAAGAAGAAAGAAAGAAAGAAAGAAAGAAAGAAGAAAGAAAGAAACCAACCAACCAACCAACCAACCAACCAACCAACCAAATCAGCCAACCAACCAACCAACAACCAACCAACCAACCAAACAAGCAAACAAGCCAACAAGCAAACAAGCCAACAAGCAAACGAGAAAAAGGCAAAGCAAAGCAAAGCAAGCAAGCAAGCACGTGTTCAAGCAAGCACGTGTTCAAGCAAGCAGGTGCTCAAGCAATGCAAGTGAGCAAGCGCGCACTCAAGCAAGCCAAAGCCAAAGCCAAAGCCAAAGCCAAAGCCAAAGCCAAAGCCAAGCAACCAAACAAGCAAAAGGCCCTTTCCGAAATCAAGGTTTCTGAGCGCGCTGCATCTGTAAGACACAGGCCTGTAACGTCTGCCGGAGGCATTGGAGTGTTCTGGCATACTCCCAAGAGGAAAACGGAAAGATATGAAGGGGCTACCTTGCACGTTCGCCTACTGCAACGACCCAAATACGCTAGCCTGGAAGCTTAAAGAAAAACCTTCTGGTGGTGGCTTGAGAGGTCTGCAAATTGGCGGGCTCGTATTTGCTGGTGGCTTGGAATTGGCGGGCCCATATTGGCTGGTGGCTCAATGGAAGACAGGAGCAACAGGAAGCCAGCCAAGTAGCAACCACGGAACTTCAAAAATGACCTATCCTAACGCAGTACCTGAGAAGAAGGTGAAGTGGGGCATGATGCAGAAGCATCTTCAAGATCGGCTCACACTTTGTTCTTTCCAAGGGCAAACGGAAGCAGCATCCAACTATTTTTCCCTCCCAAGCCCCCAAAGTTCTCACACTCACGGACGCCCATCCCCACCTTGCCCGAGCTCTCGTAGCGCCAGCCCAAATGAGCTTCGCAGCCTCGGCACGCCGCGAGGCGCCAGGCGTAGCCTGGGCCAACGTCTAACCGGTTGAGTTACTCGCTGCTCGGTTTGCTCCTTGACTCCTGTCTTCATGGTTTGCTGGTTTGTTGTTGCTGCTGGCTTTACAACTGAAAACATGTGTTTCGCTACACCAGGGCGAAAGAAAAAAATGCAACTCGCGGTAGGTGTGGGTAAGTAGAGGGAACGACTAAGCTACAATTGTCGAAGTGTGCCATGGAGCCTTGTCGAAATGAGAGGAACCGGCCATAGTTTTCACAACCCCCCACCTGCACGAGAAGCGGCTTATGACAAATGCCTTTTTGGGGGGCCTTCACCATGTCCCAAGATACTCTTTGTATCTCTTTGTGGTTTCCCTTCAAAAGGCTCAGGTCTCTCAACTACTTTTGGGGTTGCTTTCCCTTCCAACTTCAAACCACAACTTGGAAGATCCTTTTTTCGGACGTCAGTCACTTGATTGAACCCACCCACCCCTTCCCCTTCCCCACCACAGCCAAACCCCATTGTTCCAACAGACTCGGTTCGGCTCCTCGACTCTTCGGCTCCCCTTTGCAACTTTGCCACAAGCTCCCCTCGGTTGCTTTCTGCTCCCCTCTGAAAGCTTAACTTTTAGTGGTTCAATATGGAAAACCCATTCGTTGGCAAAAAGTTAACGTCCTAACATCCAAGCAAACTTTCACCGAAGCTCCCCATGGGCCTGGGAACCAGGTGTCCGCCAGCGTGGCCGGGCCCACGAGATCGGCGCAGGCCTGGCTGAAGGCGCCGATGTGGAAGAGGAAGCCGTGGGGATTGAAATGCCTCGGCTTCGGTCCAGCCCACGTCGGCCAACCAAACGAACCCACCCACGATTCGAAAAACATCGACCAAACAAACCACCCTCGAAATGCCGGCTTGAAAATCTCGTGCAGGAATCGGGTTCAGTAAAATCGTCCGGAACCATGCTTGGTGAACTGGTTCATGGAAACTTGGACGTGAACATGAGTCTCTTGTCTCTTGGTTGAAACAGTTGAGAGTTCCCTTGAAGTCCCGATCGGGTAGAACTTTTGAAGGCTAACAAAAGGACTCCCCGATTTGTCCCGGGTGCTTTTTTAGTAGATGGGGGTTGGCGGGGAAATTACGCAACTTGCCGCACATCAAAAAATGGGCCGGGGGGGGGCCTTGTGGATGTTCACTCCCTACACATTGCATACCACTCACCAGCAAGCATGGAACTGCGCTGACCCCCTTGGAAGATGTTGCCCTCAAAATTCATAGCCAGCTCAACAAGAAGGCAAGAGTGCCACACAATTGGGATGAATCAAAACGTGGGTTCAGGCGTGGTCACTGGCAAAAGCAGCGAAACTCAGTCCTCTAACAAAGAACCACCAACCTCACTGGGTTGCTCCTAATCCCTAATCCGCAGTGGGACACCACTACAACAGAAACCACGACCATCTGGCATAGGTGTTGAACAACTCCAAACTAAAGTCATTCTGAAAACCGCTACCGTCAAGCATAACGATTCAGTATCCTGCCGCCTGTCGAGAACCCCAAGTCCTAATTAGGCGCTTCTTTCGGCTTCCCACCAGCCCAAACGGGGCAACGGGGCAGGCCCTATGATGGGCACTGAGTCTACGTTGCAACCTCCTTTTTCTGGATATTGGCTTGGGGGTTCTTGACTCGAAAGTAGTCTCTAAGTGCCCATCATAGGGCAAACCCCTCCCCCCTTTTCGGCTGGTTGGCCGTAAAAAGCAAAAATGCCTCCAAGACTCCATCCTATGCAACCCCTCCCCATTCTTGGTGCAAAACGTCTCCAAGCGTTCATACTGTGGATGGACGAAATCCTGCACCACACAAAAAACCCTGCAAGGATGATTCCGCTGTAAATACCAACAAACAATGGTTTCAACCATGGTTCAAAGTGGTGCAGGACTTCGTCCATCCACTGTAGCACCGCTTGTTTTGCCCCGACTCCACGACTCCCCAACGGCACGCCTGGAGCTGCCGGTGTGGTGCCGCAGCTCCGCCACCCGCACGCCGCAGGCCCGGCACCGCAGCGACGCCCCGACGAGCTCCTGGAGAGCGAGCCGCTCCCAAAAGGGGCAGCGGCCGCTTGTTGGAGGAGCCTAGCCCTGGACGCCATATGGGTATGGCTCAAAAAACCGGTACCAAAATGGAACCCTGGTAAGTGGAAACATGGACCAAAACCTGCGTAACCCAGCTCTGTATTTGTGAGCCCTAAACCGGAGCAGATCTTAAACCCTTAGACCCTAGACCCTAGACCCTGCACGTTGCACCTGGTCCTTAAACTTGTGGCTCTTGACACAGGAACCCTTGCAGAGACACGGGGTTGAGGAGTGCCCTAGACATTGTTTGTTTGGGGGGGGGGGGGGGGAAGGGGTCCCCCAAAAGAAGACACGCCCAACTGGACCAATTCAAAAAGGTTCCCTTGGTACTACAAGAACGGGGCCGATCCTTGTTTTCCCCACTGCTCTCCTGTTGGTTTACTTTGGTTGGTTCCACATCTGTGGGCCGTTGTCTGTTTGTGGACCTTCTGTCAGCTCATGAAACCAAAAAACAAAACAAAAACTATGCCAAGCATTAAGCCAGGTAAACAGAACATGATGTGTCGTGATTCTGTTCTACATTCAGCCTACCCTAAACCCTAAGATCGTTCTGGAGGAGGCCCCCAAGTGTTGGTTGATAAAGGCAAAACCCGAAAAATCGACTAACCTCTGTCCTTGTTGCTGTTTTGGAGAGGGGGGGGGGGGGGGGGCGTTTTTTTTGGATTCCAAGATCCTTTGCTGCCACCTGCGCTCACTCCATCCTCCAGCCGCTGCCGCTCAGCTTCCACTCCTAGAGCCTCCGGCTTTGTCGCCGCCGCCGCGTGGATGGCCTAAACTGAGCTGCGGGCCATGGTGAAGGCCGTGGAAATCTGAGCAACTACCACAAGTAACGCTAACCCCGGATCTAAGTAGAACCCCTGGTTGATGAATAGGGGGGTGTCCCCTTGTAGAGGACGGGTTTATGAATCCTGGGTCAACAGTAGTGATTTCAGGGTCGGAGCTCATGCGGGGTGGGCAGCTCCCTGACATCTAACCATTTTGTTTTCCAATTGTAACATGCGTCTGACTTACGCAACCCCTTCCCCTTCTGTTGGATCCATTTGTGGCCGTCAACTTGGTGGATGAAAGGATGCGCAAGCTGCAAGCTGCAAGCCTGCGACCTCGAAGTGTGGGAGCCACTTGGGCGCGCAAAACCCACTGCCTAGGCCCCGGGCACTGGAGCAGGCCCTCCTGGGCCAATCTCACGGCCATCACAACTGGAGCCTCTCAAGCCCAGCAAAGCCTTCCTGTGATTCCGGTACATTCACTGTCAAAGAATTCCCGGCCCCACTTTCCTCTGCCACAAAAAACTTCCGAAGATGGCGCTGGCGTTTTGCCATCGCTGGCCGGGTCCGGAACAAAATTGGCCGCGGCAGATGAAGAAACCCGCCCAGCTGGCCTGCGTGCTCGGGCTCGGCCATGTTGCACGCTGCCTCGGCCAGCCGCGTTTAGCATGCTCCGGGATCCTGTTTCAAATTAAATCATGGACAATGTCCTTGGAGAAGAACCTGAACATCTTTGTCTGGCCCCACCAAATGGGCATGGCCGACCAGAGAAGCTTTCAATCACAGAGAACTGTCGTAATCACAATCAACAATCGAACTAGGCACTTGACTTCAACAAATCTATCAGCAACCGTGGCTTCAACACCATGTCAGTTTCACAGGTACACCTTGGACACTGCAAACCTGCACTTCATCTGGGCACCCGGCTTGCGGTGGCCAAAGCTGCCTCAGCGCACTTTCAAACCAGTGATTCTTGCAGCTTCCTGACAATCCTGCTACATGCTGCAATTCTGGCGAGCTTCCTTCAGGGCAGCCTGCCCCAAACGAAAAAGGGCCCTTCTTATGCAAAGGCCCCGGCGCTCACGCCGCACACCGCAGCGCACTGCCGCGTTCTCCCCCCCAGCCGCCCAATCGCCCGGCCCGGGCCCGGGCCCGGAGCGCGTGCGGGGCATGGGAAGTCGGCCAGGGCAGTCATGGCCGCCATCCTTCGCCCTCTGAATAACGACCGAGCTGGCGGGGTTCAATTCGGGGTGTCTTTCTTTGAGGATTTCCCTTATGGTTGGTTGCATCGGGGGACCAAAAGCAAAACCACATTTTTGGGGACGCCCATATTGAATGTTGCTCTCCCATGTTGAAAGAAAATGCATCGTGGCTGCGCATTAGGAGGCCCCCACACTCACCAGAACGGCTGCCAGCAACGCGCAATTGAATCTATTTGTTTCACCGGCCGCTGCAAGCCAAGAATCTACACGATTTCCAACAGTCGGAGGGGGGGAAAAAAAACTCGACTCTTCAAACACCTGGTAAACGATCCCTTGCAACAAGGCAGCCAAAATGACAACCAAAATGCGAGACATCCAAAATGAAAAGATGCCCTTGACGATGACGCGCGAGCCATTTTTTGAGGAAATGGTTTCATTTTCATTCGGCATCGGCCCAGTCATCCGCCTCGTCGATGGCAAGCACAACAAGGCGACACCGCTGGGAGGGCGCCCGCTGAGCTTTGGGGGGGGGGGCTGGGCTCGTGCTTCTGAACGCATGGCATAGGTGTCCCTTCTAGCGTTGGTTGGATTGAACATAAATGAATTCGCCTGGTTTCAATTTGGTTCTAGTGATCTAACAGTGCCATCTATTGTTTCCTAAAAAACACCTATGATCAAAAGAGGGTCACTCAAAATCCGCATCCAAGTTTGTCGCCTGCGCCGCTCGAGTCATAGCGGCCGAGTCGCGAAGGCCAGCGAAGCTGCTGCGCACAACCGGTGGACATACGCACTTCGAAAAGCAGGGCCTTGGGCGCAGGCCAAGCAGGCGAATAAAAAAGGCGCCCTGTTCCACAAGGGGGGCCCTTTTGCAACGATCTCGGACGACAGGAACGCCGACCAGCGCAACAATGGCGGCAGCCGTGGCGGAGCGGAAGGGAAGGGGGTTTCCTCGCCCCACCGGCCTCCGACCTTAAGGGCGACGACAACGAGGCGGCACCGGTGGGCCCGGATAGGCGCGCTCCTTCCGCAGGCGGGCTTCAACGAGCGCCGCGCCACGAGCGCGCCCACCACGCCAGCGAGGCCGGCCGGCCAAATCCAGGGGACACGAGAGTTGTGTCAACAGCAAGCTGGGCGCCTGGGAACCCTCGAGGAGCTCAGGCCAGGACGGCGGGCGCGGGCCAGACACGGCGAGCGTGGCGGCTGAGGCTGACCGCAAGCATGGCACGCAAGCTGCCAAAGAGCCGAGGCCCGACAACACCTGCTGCAACAGCTCGGGCGCTTGTCGTTGGAAGCTGTCAGCCCACAACGCCCAGTATGCGGCGTGCGCGACCGCCACTGCCGACGACCACCAAAACGAAAGGGCGTACAAGCGGTTGAGGGAGACAGGGGGCCGGCTTGGAGAAGCGCCGACAAGCAATCCCCCATGTGGCGACATTGGGGCCAGGGCAAAATCGACCGTGGAGTCGGGCGGCAACAGACGAAGCACATGGATGGACCGGGGCGAGCAGCAAAACAACAACAAAAGCCACGAAGCTTGAACAACTTCCAAGCCCAGAATGTCCGCCAAAGCGCGGAGCTGCGCCGCAACGAAAGGGGCCGACCCAACAGGCACGCCGAGCGCAAAAAGGCCTTGTTGGGAAGGGGCCAAAGACCGCGAACCAACAAAAACGGGATGAGAACCGAGGCCAACTCAGACACGCCAGGTGGCTCATGCCCAGTTGCGTTCCAG
Organism: Effrenium voratum; assembly: GCA_963377175.1. Classification (NCBI taxonomy): domain Eukaryota; class Dinophyceae; order Suessiales; family Symbiodiniaceae; genus Effrenium; species Effrenium voratum. Next base: position 17,165 of record CAUJNA010002190.1, on the reverse strand, counting down.
ACCTTGGTTTTGCCTGCGTTGAGACGGATGTGCGCGTGTCGCCACGCGTCCGAGAGCATGTCGAAAATCGGGCGGATGCGGTCCGGACGGGCAATCACGCACACATCTTCAAAAAGGCCAGAAGCAACTCACTGGGCGCCAGCCGGGCCTGAACCTCCGCCAACGCGGCTCGTTGGCCCAGAGCGAATGAGGCGGGCATGAGCGGGGCGCCTTGTTCTCCGCCCTCGGCTTGGGTGACGGCGTGTGGTTGACCAGCCGCATCGTGCCACACGAACTCCAAAGGCGAAGCGTAAAACTGGAAAAGGAAAGCCGTGACGGCGGTGTGATGTCTGACTCGCACTCGCAAAATTTGGTATCTCGCAAGGTTGCCCTTTGTCGCCGTTCTCGTTTTCGATGGCGATGACGATTTTAATTTCAGATGCAAATTTGGACTTACAACTAAAGCACGGCCTCCCCACCAAGAACACCCCAGTGAGTGAACTCATGTATGCAGACCACACTTTGGTGGTAGCCGCCGATGCTGAAAAGACGGGACAGTACATGACGTGCATTCAGCGGGCTGGCCGCGCCTACGGCATGGCACTGAACTGGAGCAAGGCTATGGCCCTGCCAGTGCGCTGTGAGATCGAAATCGACAAGCCTGCTGACGGCACGCACGTCCAGTGTAAGGAATCCCTGTGCTACTTGGGTTCCTTGTTCACGGCTTCGGGCTCTATCGCCCTCGAGCTGAGCAAACGAATTGGCGCTGCAAGAGCCGAATTTCACACACTGAAGCGCATTGTGCACATTCTTCGTTGAGCATTGGTAAGAAGATTCGTATCCTACATGCCTGCGTTCTTTCAAGACTTCTTTCCTGTTTGCACACAGCTTGGCTCAAGGAGGCCGATTTGCAGAAACTCGACGCATTTCAATCCATGTGCCTGCGACAAATACAGAGCATTCCGCATTCTTACATCAGCAGAGTCTTTAATGCTGAAGTTCTACGCAGGGCAGGTGAGCACCCGGCTTCCAAGACTTTACTATTGTTGGCTCGGATCACCGCTCTTCCCTTTGAAGACGTGAGGAGGAGATGCATTTTCCAAGGCGACAGTTTAGAACCTTTTTTTTTCTCCACGCCTTTTTCCGCCTGCTCAAGTCAATCGAATCCCCCAAAATCCCACAGCGGTGAGACCGGGGGAAAACTACGCGCCCGGCGCCCTGCGGGCGTCGGACAGCACGTCGCCCTCGGGCGGCGCGCTGGCATACACGGCCAGCGCGCTGTCGATGGGCAGCTCGCAGAAGCTGCTCGCGAACGCGGTTTGGGCCGCAATCGCGAGCATCTGCCCCCACCTGCGCACGTACGCGGCCGCGACCGCGCCGCGCTGCGCCGCGGAGCTGGCGAGAGCCCGGCCACCGGCGAGCTTCTGCAGGAAAGCCTCCGCCTCTTCTCCCCAGCGGCCGCCAACTTCTGCAGCGAAAACGATGAGGCGGCAACGCCGCGCCCCCTGGAACTCGGGGAAAGTGGCGCGACGCTTGCGCTCGGTCACCTCCCGTAAGGCGAGGCCAGGCTCAGAGTCAGCCCGTGGGCGGCTGCTGCCGTCACGCCGGCGGGGGCTCACAAGCGTGACGTCAACTGCGACCTGGATTCCTCCGAAGGCGGGAAGGCCATTCGCGACAACCTCCAGCCGGCGCCCGTCAGAAACGGGCACCCCCAGGTTCAAGTCGCGAAGGGCGACGTTGGTCGCAACCCGGGCTCCCGCCTCATAGCAGACCCGTGCCGCAGCGCGCTCGAACGGGCAAGCGCGCCGGACCAGGACCCCCGCGGTGGCGCAAGCAGCGCGGTGGTCACCGAGCCCGTCAGTTCCCCGCCACAACGGCACAGCCGCGACGACAGCGGCAGTGGGAGTCGCAATCGCCGCAGCAGGACGCAGCGGGCTACGTCGTCCGGCATGGTTAAACTCTTCGCGCGTTGGCAAGGTGGTGAGAACAACACTGCCGCCCGACCCCGCTTGAGACAGCAGCAATGCCCGAAACGCCGAATCGAGGTCGGAAAGTAGCGTCTCGAGGGCACGCTGGTCCAAGCAGGAGCACGCGGCTTGCTGCCATCCACGCGCAACGTCCCCGAAGTGGGACACGTCACTTGCCTGCGCTGCGTCAACCAGGGCTGCCCACGGTGGAGCCGCGCAAAGTAGCCTCCGCGTGCGCGGCTGCCCGCGTACATGGCGGGCCCAGAGCACCAGCCAAGCCGGGCAGCAGGGTGGCGCACGCCTATCACCGGCATAGAGTCGGCCCAACATGCCCAGTGAGCCGCGACACGGGACGTGGCTGCGGAGCGGAGGCCCAGCCCCCCCCCCCCGCTCGCCAGAGCGCGAGCTCAGGCAGCACTAGCGGCTCGCCCTGCCCCGCAACAACAGCTGGGACCCTTTTTTTTTTCTTTTTCTGCACGCCTTTTTCCAACGCCGGGTTTTGCCCCCCTCCAGGAAACACCCTTTAAGGGATGCCCCCGGGCACAAGGGGTCTTGGCGGCTGTTTTTTCGGAGGCCAGCTCCTCACGTGCACAAAGCTGGCGATTTATATCCCGGCGGCCCCCAGCCCAAGAGGCCGTCACCGAGGCACACGGCTGCCGGTGCTCGGCGGGCAAGCGGAGTCGGCAAGCAGCGCTTTCCAGTCGGGGCAGGGCCCGCCGAAGTTGGACTGGCCACGCCCCTCCAGCAAGGACTCGGCAAACGAAAGCTGGGCTGCAAAGGAGAGCAGAGCAGAGCACCGAGCGACCAGAGCAGCGCGTAGGGCAGGCGCAGCCTCCCGGGAGTCGGATCGAGCAAGGAGGCGGATGAAGCTTGCAGCCTCCTTGCTCCAGCGGCCACCGACCTCGAGCGCGAGGACGAAAAGCCGGCAACGGTTGGACACGCTCCTTCCGCAACCGTGCCTCAACAAGAGCGACGCCCCGCGCTCGCCCCGCACGGCGGCGGGGTTGGCCCGCAGAGTGCAGGGGCGAAACCAAAGTGGTGTCGACGGCTAGCTGGGAAGAGCGATGCAGGGACAACCCATTTGCAATGACCTCAAGGCGCCGGTCAGTCATCGACAACCACCAGGTTGAGATCGGCCAAGCGGGTGTTGGTGCTCACCCGGGCCCCAGCCTCACGGCACACCCGGGCGGCCGCCCGTTCGAGAGCGCACCCGCGACTCCGCAACAGCCGAACACCCACGGAGCAGCGAAACAGACAGGAGCGAAAGGGGGGATGTTTCTGCTTTTTATACTGGACCGGCCCCCAGTAATGCAGACCCTGGGACGGTCCCCCAAATGCCGTTTTTTTATACTGGACCGGCCCCCAGTAGTGCAGACCGATTATGTTAGCTGGGACGGTCCCCAAGCGCCGGTTTTTATACTGGACCCACGCACCCGCCCTGGATTTTCCACAGGCGGCTGCGCCGGAAGTGGCGCGTCCTGCCCCTGGACTTACGAGGCGTGCCCTCCGGCTGCGCAGGGTCAACCCCCAACTACTGCTGTCCCGGTATCAGTCAGCCCATAAAAACAGACGCAACACGCTCGCTGAGGAAAACTTGAAACTCGAGCGGAGGCAGTGACAGAGCAGTGTGATGTCAGGCATCGTCCCCGAAAGTGTACAAGCGTGTGGGCCGGCAAGGAAACGCCCGCCGCAGGGAGAGACGGCACCAACGAGGCTTCGGCCGCTACAGGCGAACACTGGGGGAGAACGACGGAGCTGAGACGGCGCCGTCTGGGGACCTATGCTCAACAAGATCCAGGACTACGGGGGCAGCGGGGGCTGTGGCGACGATCTTCAAGGCGCAACGGAAATCGTCGATCGGGCAGTTGAAAATGGCGGCCGGATCGCGCATCTGCGAGTCGGGGCGATTTTGCAAACTGGCGTTTCGATTTGGGCGCGATGCTAGCAGCAAAAAAACATTCACCTGCACTGGAGCTGGCACGGCTGCGGGCCACTTGCGCTTCCACGGGCGCAGGTCGAATCTTGTCTCGGCTGTCCATTTGCCTTCCAGAAGCAGGCAGACACCCGCCTGCGCAGCGAGGCCGGCGAGGAGCCGATGCGCAGTTGGCAATATTGGCCACGCCGACTGCAAATGCGGCAGGGGCACGCTGCGGGCGCACATCCAGTTGGCATGCGCACGCGCGCCCGAAGATCCGCCGCCTTGCGGCTGCGCGACGACACGCGCAGCGTGGATGTTGCCATGACAAAAGCCAAGGCCTAACTGCAAAACTGCCGCAAGCACAGCAGCAGCGAAGCAATGCATTCACGCAACACGAAAGCTCGGAGAAGACCGCGCGTGAGGATTTTGTGACTGCCCGGCGCAGCACGTCTCCCTTGACGGATTTCGGCACGTGCAAAATCCTGCGCGAGCGATGCGAAGAAGGATTCAGTGTTCGTCATCCAGGACAAGCCTTGGCCACTAGCGCTGCGCCAGCCACGAGCAGCTCCCGCACCTTGCGCCCGGAAGCTTCGACACCTGATGCGCGCGCTAGGCGACTGCGCGACTTGAGCCTCAAGAGCGGCGTGCTCCGTGACACATGCGGCACTGGTGCGGCTCGGAGGACAGCCATTTGCCGGAGCGCCTGGCTGCCGGTATGTGGAACAGCTTCCAGCCACGTTTCGGGTCGAGCCGCCCGCCTCCTCTGCGCTTAAGGGGCGGCACACACACCCCACCCACCCTCCCTTGCTCACCCCATGTGTTCGCTCTATCTTGTTGGCGGCCTTGTACGATGAAGTTGCGCATCACACAGCGTGTCCAAAGCCAGGTCGCGGCGTGAGGGGAGGCTGGCTTCCACAGCAACAGGCAAAGTCCTGCAGTGCCCGGGTCCGCCCATGCGCAGTCAGCAAAAGGCGCGCGGTACAAACAGACTGGTGGCAAAAACAAAATGCAGCTGACTCAGCACATCTTTGCAAACATCGCTCTAGCGACTAGGCGCAATACCTGTCTTTGTCTTTATGGGATGCAGCATGCGTTGGTTTGAAGCAACAAGGCGACGGAAAGACAAACATGTCTTTCTACACATGGCCGACCAAGACAAAGTTGCGCATTATCAATTTGTTTGTATCGCATGGGTGATTTATATATTTTGACTGAACACGCTCTCACCAAGAGTCAGCCGTCCAGTCAGTCAATCAGGCACATGGTCCATCACAGGCGCAGCCCGTTCGCAAGGAATGCGCAGGTTCCCAAAAATCCCACGTCGCAAAGATAAAGGAGGAAGTGGAAGGCGACACGGCCAAGTTGCCTTCGAGGCCGTCGGTTGCAAGCGAGGACATTGAAACAAAGAGTCTGTTGGTCATCTGGCGGCCGCCGCACCTGCACATCCAAGCACATGACCAAGCGTTAGCGAGCCACGTGGGCTTGGTCAGGCTGGGGAGCAACTGCCGTGGCAACGCGCGTTGACGCCGGGCAGGGACCACGTCTAGTAACCCCAAACCGTCGACCTGTGGTTTTTTCGCAAATGACGGGCCTTGGGAACACTTACACTCATGCCTCGCCATGCTCAACACGTGCGGCCGACCTCTGGCCCAAATGCTTGCGACATAGGCTCTTTCCACCAGCACCGGCTCACGCGCGCACGCGCTGCGGGTCCGGGCTGTCATGGCGACAGCCAAAGGTCTGTTGCCCCAACTCCTTAGGAAGGGAAGTGGGACGAGGGATGAGCCTTGGAGTTCCATTCGCAGTTCCAGTGCGGCACACCTCCCCTTTTAAGTCAGGGGTGTATACAAGTAGTTGCAAGTCCTACGCCGCAAGGATCGGTAGCTGTTCCCTTGTTGCTTTGGCACGCGACGCACCTCGGGGCACCGTGCGAGCGCACAGATCTGCAATCTGAGTGCCTACAAACCATCGACTGTTGGGGGCTGCCAGGACTCCAGAGCGACCGCCCTGTTCAAGCAAAAATCGGGCAGAACCACGCGCGTCAGGAAGGCTTGCGTCTCGCAATCAATCTCGGCCAAGTGCTCGGACTAAGCGTGCAGCGAAGAAAACGATTTTACGTGTTGCTTCCTGCGCTTCATCTATTTTTCATCAGATAAGTCGGCAACCAGGATATGTACCTGAATGTATCGACATGGCGGTCTTCCCTTGGTTGCCTACAGGGCTTGCCTGGATCGACTGTGTCTTCCCGGCAGGTGCCTCCCAAAATGGGAACGTGTACGCCGGCCTCGGCTCCAAATTCATGGAAACGTTGGTTGCGCGACGTATCACGTCTCGCTCTGGGCATTGCACCAACAGCTGATTCGCCTCGTTGTGACTTGAAGCCCATCAACTGAGAGCAAACAAAGATGTCCTTTTTCCTGGGCGCCAAGCCGACTCACCCAAAGGGTGCATCAAAGGATTCCGGGATCCCAAAAGAAAGTCCCCCCTCGTACAAGGCCTGGCAAGCCAGGGGTTCCTGAAGTTGCTCTGCCGGGAACATGAGGGAGGCCCCTTTTCATCTCCGTGCCGGACGGGATTTGCTGTCACAGGACAAGTCCCGAGTTGAGTTGCTGGCAGGGCAGGCATTGTGTACTGGAACAGGGCCACGGCCACTGGAGGTGAAGCGCCTCTGTCTCGGCCGCAACAAAGCACACCGTGCTCCACAATTGGTCTCCTTGTACTGGCTTTGCTTGTGAAGCGTCTCAAAAAAAAAAAAAAACGGCGCCTGAAGCAAGGGAGGAAGAAAAAAAAAGACACGGCGCATCTCCTGAAAAGTTCTCCCCTATGCCCCAACCTCTCAACCGTTTGGACAAGGTTCAAGCGTGATTTAGCATGAAAGTGAGCCCTCCTGGAATTGTGGATCCCGTCTCCAAAAAATGTCAGGCACAGAGCAAGTGCCTCAGCGTCTGATGTCCAACTCCACCCAGAAGCATGTCTCCTCCCAAGAAACGCAGGGAAAGGGCCCTTCGCACCAACTATGCTGATTGGTGGGCCCACAAGCATGATCTTCGAGTCAAAGGACTGGTTTCGTTTCCAACACTCTCCTGGTCATCAAGCCTGCCAGAGGACGAGCGCTTTTTGGACATGAAGAGACTCGCGTGACTTTTTACCCAAGGTGAACTCGTGAAACCTGATGGCCATCCAGGATCCAAGTCTCAAAGACCCATGGATCCCCGAGCGAAAGCCCGGTGGTTTTTGGCCCAGGGGCCCAAACCCTCGAGTCCTCGAAACCTGGGAGTCGGCCTAAAAAACCGAAGACTGAAACTCGAAACCAGGGGATTTTGGGGGAAAACTGAAGACAAAAACAAGACAAAAGTTACTCCGTCCGAGGTCAAGATGACCTTCATTTGCCACTCAGGCTCACTCGCCAATCCCGGGGCTCGCTCGGACTCCATGGAACATGTGCCCCAAGAACGGGGTGAAAAAAGCAAATGAATCTCCGCAAATGGGTGCCAGAAAATGGGTGACAGAGGGAAAAATAGGGACCGACTCAAGACAAGTCCTGCGGGAGGAATCAAGAGCTGCTCAAAATGAAGCTTGGCCTCGCCAATGTTTTTCTCCTATTCAAATGCAGCAACCAATAGAAAAAAGCATGCTTTAACTGTGTTTGCCCCTCCCCTTGGGCGCGTGGAGTTGTCCATCACTGGTCACAGAAACATTGACGGAATGTGGGGAGAAGGTCCCAAAATCTGTCCCCTAAGCGCGAGCAGTTTTGTTTGCCAAGGCTATAAACCCCAGTCAAAAAGGCCCTGGCACTATTGGAAAAATGCAAGTTAGGAGACGAAATCCTGCACCACCTAAGAAACCCTAGAATGATCTTTCCTCTGTAAATTCCAACAAAGAATGGTTTCCCACGGTTTCAAAGTGGTGCGAAATGGATTTCGTCCATCCACAATAGCTTTCACTGTGGCTGCCCACAAAGCATCTGCAATTACAAAGAGATGTTAAAGATTCGACTCTCCACAACCTCCCAGAGTATGCAGCTCATAATTGCGAGCAGAGCGATATGCTAGTTGTGTTGCCGGTTATCCCACTGATGCAAAGATACCGGTGATCTCATCCAGTGCCCGCAGTCTCACACGGCTGTGCTTGGAGAGTGAGACACCCCGAAACCAGGCAATGTCCCAGCGTCGGATGTTAGACACTCTTAGACTTGGGGGCGCATTCCGCGCATTCCGCGAAATCCGCGACTGGAAACGCAAGAGCGCCAGCAGCGCTCAAGCGTCAACCACAGGGTGTCGGCCGATGAACGCTAGCTGAAAGCGTTTTTTAATGGCTTGAAAAGCATGGCCCGCCGTATATCAACCAACTCCTTGGCCAAATGGCTGGATTGCTGTGGTCAAGCTGCAAAATTGGAATGTGTCAAAACAGGGGCCCAAACAAATGCGGTTGTCCTGTTGATTCGCATTACAGCAAACCAAACGTGAAACCTTGGAAAACCCACACAAAAGCTCAAGCTGCTCCACCAAAGACCTTTGATTCCGAAGAATGTGGCATCCACACAGCATGTTCCTTATCTGCGTCGCAGATGTAATAAATCCCATCGAGGCTCAGCCTAAACCCTAAGCTGGTTAAAACGTCTGAAAAAACAACACTGACCAGGCGTTTCACGCTGCCATTCGTGACTCAGCCTAAACCCTAAAACTAGCTTTGCTTCGATTGTACTGTTTGGCAACGGATTTCAAACTGCCCAAAGAGATCTGCTTAACAAACATGCATCGCGTCTTTGCCAAAAAGACCCTTAATCTATTGAATTGGCGCTGGGGCCGCAGGGCCGCAGGGCCGCAGTTTGCCATTGGCACAGTTTCACCATCACGCCAAAAATCCCAAAAAGGTCGGGACACACTCAAAGACCTGGGCTCCAAACCCAAGTTCGCTTCAATTTAGTGGGTAGGCAGCTCCGAACTTGAATTGGCAGTTTTGGATGGTTCAGCTTCGTGTCACTTGCTTGCCCCAACTTGAAGTAAGCGGTACCAAGTCTCACAACTTGATTACTCATGCCAAGTCCTTACGCACCCAAAAAGTAGACGTTCTAACGTTCTAACAACTGATCTGCCGCCAAAACGCCACGCCCACCACCGTGCGAAACAGAAACAGTGTGGCCAGTTCAGGGTACACATTTTTTACGAAGCAAAATTTCACCGTCAAGTCATTTCATCCCATCCAAGACCCTCAAACATTGAGCGCAGAATGTTGCAAGAGCTGTGCCATCTGCTACTCAAGCCGAATCCCTCAGCTCGTGCTTCATGTTTCAGTCTGCATCCCATGGCAGATCGTCAAAAAGAACTCGTTTCAAATTTGTGTCCTGGAAATTCCCATCACTTTTTGACCATTTTTCAATCTGCTCATTGTGGCGGTCTGTATTATAAACAGCTTCAAAATGTCCTTCGCAATGGAAACAATGTCACCTGATTTGCGACCACAACCCGCCTCAGCCTCGATGTCGCGCCTCACAGAAAACGCGGCCCGGAAACACAACATATAGTGAGCACGGCATGTGCGCTCGCGGCATCTGAGTGCACGTGTACGCGTTCCATGCTGCACACGTACTTGATTTATGTTAAAGGCCTGTTGCACTGCTCCTAGTTTAAACTCATACAACCCCAACAAAGCCGAACGACAAGGACGCACACCTTTTTGACGTGTTGCTTGGAAAGTCGCAGTGACCAGGGCACGCGGGGCACCTGGTCACAGGGGGCAAGGTTTCCCGCCCCCGTGAAACTGAAAAGCGTGTCCTTGTCAAAAGCGTGCGAACGCAAGGTGTGGCAAGCGTGCCCACACCGAAATTACAGGAGCGCGGGTCCTATGAAGTAGCCAGGCCGGACCGACAGCGGCCCGAGTCCTGACCTAGGAAGCGCAGAGCGTCTGCAAACTTCCAGGTCAGCAAGCCTTGAAAAGGCAATGCGGGGTTGGGAGGGCAGGTTTTTCTCGAAACAAGGGCGGCTAGTCCTCACAACAGGCCTAAAACACAAGGGAACCATAACCCTAAGCGTTAGAATCCTGTTCACTGCTTCAAGCCAAGAGGGAGAAAGCCATAAAAAACATAAGCCCGACTGACACAATCGTTCCGTTCCTTTTTTATTAGGCGTTGCTCAGAAGTCCAGGCTCAGGGATGCAGGAAAGATGACAAAGCGTGTCTATCCCCTTCACCTGCATCCCCATGCGGAGCCTGCACAAATCCCCCCCCCAGGTTAACAACGCGTGTTCAACCTGTTCACGACCACGAAGTGTGAAACGAAACGGGGTGATATCGAACCAACACAAGATGCAAGGCGCGCATCGGTGTGTGGTCTGGTGTTGAGGAACGCGTCCTCACAGATGTGTCATGAGACATCAAAGTTTGATCAAGACGCAATGCGTCCTGATAGTAGGTCCTGAGACATCAGGTTTAAAAAGACGCAACGTGCGCGAGGAAACCGTCCTCGCACATGGGATCCATGATTGGTCCTAAGCAGGGGCCAGATTCAATCCAGCGGGTTTGCTGGCGCATCAAACCCTCTAACCTCCGTCCCTCAGAAAAGGCTTGAAGCACAAACGGCAACGCGGCTGAAGATTCGAAAAGGATTAAAACACGGGGGAAAGGAAAAACCCCAAGCGTTAGAATCCTGTTCACTGCCTAAGCCAAGAGGGAGAAAGCCATAAAGTTAGAATCTTGATCACTGCTTCAATCCGTAAGGGAACATGCATCAAGAAACAAAAGAGAACGACCGACAAAGGGCGCGCTCGCTCTTTTTCTTTATAAGGCGTTGCTTGGAAGTTAAGGCTCGGGGGTGCAGGGGGAAAGACAGTGCGTGTCCTTTCCCCGTGTCTGCACCCCCCTGCGGAGCCTTCTCAAATGCCCCCGCGGTCAACAGAGCGTGTTCGACCAAGCGCCAGGTGTATTACCTGTGAGGCGTTAAACAATCGCAAGCATTGGTTGCTGTAGGATGCTCTGCGGGCAACCTACTGGTGCGCACGCGTGCACGCGGCACACAATGCAAGGCTGAGGCATGCCGAGGCAGTGACTGCACGCGGCGGCATGCGATCGCGGTAGCGGCACACTGCGGCGGCACGCGAGCGCGGTGCCTAAGGCACCGCCATGCGCTGGCCTCTGGGGCACCAGCTGCGGCTGGGCCCTGCAAAGGGTGCGCTCGCTCTTTTTCTTTATAAGGCGTTGCTTGGAAGTTAAGGCTCGGGGGTGCAGGGGGAAAGACAGCGCGTGTCTGCGGAGCCTTCTCAAATGCCCCCACTTCAGGGTTCCAAGCAAACGGCCTAAACTATTGCCCCCTCTTCAGAGTTGCGACGCACTCCTATGCTCCGGCCGCCACGGTGCGTCGGGCGGATGCAATGACAGCGCGGATTTATGGGGCCAGAAATCATGCGGGCGAAATCGAAAGTGAGCATGCGGCTTGGTGTCAAACGCGGAAGTATTTCCGCGGCTAAGCCGAGGCGTCCACGCCCGTCGTGAACACGTCCGTGCAGTTCACGTCGTTGCACAGCAGCTGGTCGCAGCCCACGTTGCCCTGCGCGGTGAGTCCGTGCAGAGTGGCCGAGCCCGTGAGGGCCAGCGAGTCGGCCAGCAGGTCCGTCACGGAGACCGACTCTCCCTCAAAGGCAGTGGCCCTGATCTGCAGGCTGCACAGCTCCAGCGTGCCCGCCGACTGCTGCGCCTGCCCGGGGATCGACCCGCCGAAGGCGCCGAAGTGCAGCTTCGCGACTCCGCCCGGGGGCACCGAGAAGTCCAGGCGCGCCGTGCTCCAGACTCCCTGCGCGGCCGTGCCGAGGAAGGCGCCGGCGACGCCCACGTAGTCGTTGTCGGCCGCGCTGCAAGTGGGAGGCCGTGCCCAGCCGGCACCGGCAGCCGAAGGAGTAGCGTCTCCCCGGCGTCAGGGTGTAGGTGCGCATGATGCGCAACCAGAGTGCGCGGGTCTTCCTGGAGCGGGACGGCGGGTGCACCAGCGCGAGCTCATCAGCTGGTGCATCTGCAACACGACTTGTCGGACAGCCGGGTGAAGACGGAGATGGCTGATTTGGGGGAGCTCCAGCAGCTCTTCGACTACGTCGAGGCCAAGCAGTACAAGCGCCCCATCGAGAAGCAGGTGACCAGGCACCACGCCTACTTTGCGGAGCGCACCATCCGCACCATCATGGAGGCCATGTTGCGTCGCATAGCAGCCGGAGCGGGCCGGCGGGGCCAGTGGCACCTCACTCTGCCCGACATCTTGAACCAAATCAACGGAAGGAAGCACGCTACCACGCAGGCGGCGGCGAACCCTCGCCTACTCCGACCCCAAGATAGCTCTGCGCAACATCGAGCGCAGGGCCAAACACAAGGCGACCCGCCCGGAAATCAAGGTCGGGGATTATACGTCCTATATGTGCTATATGGGTCTCACAAGGCAAGCCGCAGAGCTGTACACTACTATACACATAGCATCTCAAATATGCATTGTGTAGCACATGTAGTGTATTTTAACGCGCGTCTCGATAACATATAGTACATATAGGACATATAGCAAGGAGCCCGGAGAGTGTGGGGGTTCAGCGGCTTGGCGTGTCAGAGCCATATAGCACATAGCAAGGACCCGGGGGGCTGTGGTAGAAATCAAGCAAGTGGTCTCTGCAACAAAAGTGAAGATCCGATGGATACTCCCACAGAAGTCAGCCTGGATGATGATGAATGGCAGATGGCGTTTGGTCAATCATTGTCTCTTGAATATGAGCATTGGACCGATGACACTAAAGAAGAGGCCCTTCGTGAAGCGCTCAAGTGCATCTCTTCCCGTCCAAAGGTGCTTTCAGTTGACCATGTATTTGTCTTTGCCGCCACGCCCAGCGCCATCAGAGGTAAACTTCCTAGTAACTTTTGGATCCTCACTACGCACGCCCAAGATGTGAGTTTTGCCATCAAGTACCGACAACAAAATCCCTGTTGTCTGGCTATAGTTCTTGGTAAACACTTCGGGCCCCTGATTAAACTTGTCAATGCACACATTCCCACATTCTGCCTCCAGCGTTATAGCAATCACTCTGCTGTGCCGGTTCTTGCAAGAGGAATCTCTGAGCACTACCCTCATCTCACTAAGCACATCAGACACGCTTGCCACGTTGGCCTGGTGCAAGTTGGTAAGAGGACGCATCATACGGTTGCCTTCGGATTTCAACAAACTTCGGATGATCGTATCCGTATTGGGAATCTCTCTCGTGATTGGAACCTTATCACTGCGATTCCTAAGACATTTGATACCTCATCTCTTCATCTCTGTTTGCCCATTCGTAATGGCTTTAATGCTGATACAAACAATCCTTTCGGCCTTCGAATCTATGGAGATAGACGAAATGCCAACGTTGTCAGCTACCTTAGCCACGGCAGCCACACATGCCAGAGTGATACCAGTGAGTGGGTTGAGATCAGCCAAAGGTGAGAGAGATCAAGTTGAACACAGGCTATCTTTTAGGCAGATGTCTTCCAGGTCAGCGACTAGGTGCCTCCTCAAGGCGTGCGAAGTGCTCAAGCAGGCGGGGATTCATCCAAGTTTGGAGGCTCCTACACTGTTCAGCTGCGAGCGTGGGATACTCCTCATGCATGTAGATGACTTGGAGGTTTTAGGAAAAGGAGCGTGGGTGCATGAGACATTGGTTGCAGTCTTGCAAGTTTTCTTAAAACTCCAACGCAGCCGGCGTGGCAGGGATTGACGCGCATGGTCGGATACTTGAAAGGAACTGTGCACTATGGGAATCAGATTACAAAGACGCAGCACTTTTTCGGCCCAAAAGTGAGCGGCGACGAAGCGGTGACAAACGGTGACAAGCTCGACGGGATGGAATTTGCCTGCTTTTCCGGGCTGAAAACGGAATCCAAAGCAAAGTGAGCGTCTGGAGCGTGTTTTCGACTAGAGGCTCAGGCACCCCACTTGCCGTCTGACACGAAAAAACGAACTTTTCGGAGTTGGCCGTTTTGAGCGCTTTTTGCACCAAAAACGGAGCGGTGACAAAGACCGGGTTTTGGGACCAAAAAACCAAAATAATTAGGTCTCTATAGGCCTTCCTTGGTTACCACTCAACCCCTCCGGGTGGCCGGCACCACGCTGGTCATCAGCCACAGCAAGCGCATGGCCGTCAACGCAGCGGCGAACCGGGCCCTGGCGCCACAAACCAGAGACGCAGGTCATTTTCATAGATTTAGGGCGCAACGCAATTGGTAACACCCCATTGCCAAACTGCAACCAAAAACAGCCCGCAGAGCATAAGGGTGTGGCCGGGGCTGCGCCTCATCGTGGCCGGCGGAAAGACACCCGTGGCCGTGGCGGAAGTGGAGCCGGACGGAGTGAGGTGGACAACGGCATGCGGCTGAAGAACCAGGGGCCACCCGGCCACGCAGTGACCTACCCTCCACAAGCATGAGGCGGCGCCTCACTGGACATCGTGTCGAAATTTGAGTCCACAATCCTGTGCGCACCCGGAGCTGGGCCAGCCCAGTCTGCGCGGAACACAGCTGTGCGTGACGGCGCCCTCAGACTTAACAAGGGCGACGCGCTGCCCCAAAATTGCACACTTCAACCCCTCACGCCTACTGCAAGTACGGAACTCCGTGCAGGAAGCACTGTGGACCAACATGCGTGGAGGCCGAGCCGAGGGCGCAAGCCCGGCAGCGACAAGATCGCGCGTGCGGCCACGGCAGAGCTTGCGGACGGCTGAGCATTCCGGATTGGGCCTTTCTGGCTTTCTCAGATCGAGAAGCCTCTTCTATGCAGTCCAGCAAGGTGGGTCTCTGCACTTCCGCCAAGGCCACGGACGAGGACGCGCTGGCCCGTGCGGAACCTGCAGCGTCGAGAACGAGACCCCAAGGCGCCCTGGCAAGCAAGGCCAGCGGCACGGACCTCATAGTCGCAGGAGCAGCAGGGCTCAGCACAAGGCCCGAGAGTACAACGCAACAAGGCCATGGAGGGTTTCGACAAAGTCGACCCCCGCATCGCCCGCGCGGTGCCAGAACATCGTGGTCCGAGAACGGGCGCTGAGCACCGACAAGATCAGAACGTCCATCGCTTGTGTTCAGCTGCCCCACGGTGCACACGCACAGTCCAGCGGAGCACAACGTCACTGTGGCGCACCTTCAAACTGCTGGGCGCGTTCGTGACCTTCTGGGCTCGAAGATCCACTTGCCTCAAGACAGCCACAGCAACAAGCCCGCGCGTGCCCAAGAATGCTATTGGTGTTAGCACCCGCTCGGGGCACGATGACCTGGTGCCTACCAGCTGGCACGCTCTCCGTCTCGGTGCTCGACCACTCCTGTTTTTGCCAGTTTTTTGCAGGCCACAAAAACAAAAAAAGGGGCGGTGCCACCGTTCGTCGTTTTTGACGTTTTTGGTGGCACCGCCAAAAAAACCAGCAGAATCACGCAAAATGGACTTGTTCCTGACTCGTGACGAACGAGGTGGCCGGCTGGGCAGAGGCAGGGGCTCACTCCGCTCGAGGTGGTCTCGAAGCGCGGGCGCGGTTGAAGCCGTGGGCCCGAAGCGTCTTTATCGGTGCGCAACTTCGTCCGCGGCCCGTTCCACGCCCCGGCGCTGGGAAGTCGCAGAGGCGTGCAGGTGAAAAAATTGTGTGGTCTTTCCAAGATGCCAAGCCGGCGGTTCCGCAAGACCTACTCCAGCTACAACCTGCTGCTGTAGCGCTACCAAGACTGAGGAGGCGCGGACCTAACAACTGGCTGGGAGAACGCAGGCAGGCGACGCGCGCGCCAAGACCTTCTTTCCCGCATCGCCAGGAAGTACAAGTTTGCTTGTAAGGGGAAACCTTCGACGAGCTTTAAACTTGACCTCCCCTCAGAGAGAATTCACCAGAACCGGAGGACGTTTCACAGAGCGCCGGTAGCGAACCAGAGTTGCCAGTTTCATGGAGCCAGACGGTGAGGTTTCTGTTTCTTTCGTTTGGTGGGGCTTTTCGTTTGGGTTTTCTGTTTCCGGTTTTCTGCTTCCGATCCGTCTGGTCAGTTTTCACACCTTTCAGGATCAAGGACATCGCGTTTCATAATAGCTGTTTGATCTTCCCCATTGTCCTTTTGCGCAACTTCCCAAATTCGAAGACGGGGAGCCGGCAGCAAGCTGGTTTGCCGACCGCCTCGCTCTTTTCTGGGAGCACAAATCCCGAAGCCCCACAGAAAGCGCGTCCTGACAAGGAAATGAGCGAAAAAGAGATACTTGTCGGTCAGGGAGGCTGCCAGCAGCCAAAAAGGTCGGTGATGTTTGAGGCTTGTGTACAGCCCATCTGCCGGAGAAACTCCCTCAGATTTCAATGGATCTAGAAAGAAACAAGGGACAACCTTTTGGCGCTCCAACAAAACTTCGTTGACGTTGGAAGGGGAGCAACAATTTAAACCTTAGCAGTTCAGTGGTTGGATTTCAACCACTAAACCACCATAAGCAAAAATGTAAAATGTGTCCCAACAACAACCGTGAAAACTTGGATCAGACTTGCGCCAGCAAGGCCAGAATCAATTCCAGCGTGCACTTGGGAATCAGAACGCTGGTCTGCACCTGCCTTTAAAGCCTCCTCCACTGTTGCACCATACATAATTACCATACCATACCATGCCATACCATACCAAACCATGCCATGCCTTGCGATGCCATACCATACCATACCATACCATACCACGCCATACCATACCCACAGTGTGGCTTGTGTCTGTTGAGGCTTCCCTTTTCACCTCATAGTTTTTCCGTACCGAAAGGGCAACTCCACCAAACAACAACAACAAATTACAAACAGAGATGACAAAGAAATGAATAAACAAACAAAACAAAGAAAGAGAAATGACAAACTAACAAAACAACAATCCTTGGCTTCCGACACCCCTCTTTGCCTTCATGGTGCCCACACCGCCACCTCCCCCCCCCAACAGCCGGAAGCCCCCCACCTCCCCCCTCCCCCCTTTGCAAGACCCGGTCTTCCTGCTCTCCCTGCTGCGCCTCTACACTCCATCAGACGACGCTGTGGGAGATGGTAAAGACGTTGGTCCTCTCTCTTTAGAGGGAGATTCCCAAATGGCGTATATTCTACCTGAGAGGCTTCTGACACTCGTCCGTCCAGCATTTGACCTCGTCCTGCGAAGGATTCGAAGTCTAAAACGCTGCGTGCAGGCGTGTGGCTGCAAAATAGAGACCCCTAGATATGCTTGCAATTTGGCTCCAGGTTGCATTTCAAGCGAGCCAAGCTTTGCAGGGCTAAGGAAAAACAAAAAAAAATTGCAGGGCTAAGAAAAACAAAAAAAAAGAAAAAAA
>CAUJNA010002189.1:37500-40701 GCA_963377175.1 Effrenium voratum | reverse complement strand
GCAGGTTCTCATGGCCGCCAACAAACACATCCTGGGGATGGAGGTTTTGCAGACCATGGTGGAAGGGCAGGCGATGCACTCAAAGGACATCGAGAAGGCCCTGGGCCGCATCCAATGGGCGACTGCTGCATGTCCGCTGGCGAAGTCGATGCTCCAGCCACTTTGGGCCTGGAAGATGGCCACCACCACGGTGGGGAAACCCCCCAAGGTGGTCAGGATGCTGGCGTTCATGCTGCGGTTCCTCTTCAACACGCCCTTCGTCCAGTACTCCCCTTACTTGCCGAAGTCCTCTTGGTGGGGTTGCAGCGATGCTAGCGCCTCGGACGAAGGACTGGCATTTGTGGGAGGATGGTGCTCCAACAAAATGGAGCCGGAAAAGAAGGAGGTGTACTGGTTCCACGAGCAGATCCACGTGGAGGAGTACCCGTGGGCATTCAAGAATGGGGATCCCAAGCGGAGGATTGCGGCTTTGGAAATGCTGGGCACGCTCTTCCTCTGTAACATGATCCTCACGCACCAAGGCCCTCTGTCCTCCCGGGTCCGACTCCCGGTGGGCAGTGACAATCAGGGCAACGTCATGGCGATGCTCACCGGATCCAAGAAGCCCTACACCGCGGCGATCCTGATGGAGCTGGTCTTCCTGCTCCACACCCATGGCTGCTCGCTGGCGGCCAACCACGTGCCCCGGGAATTCAACCAATGGGCTGATGAACTGACGCACCCAGATTTCTCTGGGTTCGACCCTTTGCACAGGGTCCCCAAACAGGAACTCTGCGAGGAGTTCGTTTTTCTCCCGCGTCTCCTGAATGGAGATGCATTTGATCTTAGCGTGGGCCCACCCATGCTCCCGTGACCGGAGCCGGTGGGTGACTCACTTCCCCTGGTGGCAGACCCCCCTGTGGCCTGGGTGCCCCGGGCCCCGGCTCAGGGGCGGGCGCTATCAGTCTGCACACCCGTTCTTCAGTTTTTGAGATTGTGAGTTGGGTGGCCCATGGGGCCCACCCAGCCTTTGACATCTGACAGGGGAAGATGAGTCCCTGGCACCAACACATTGCTCGGATAAAAGAGTTATCGCGTGCTTGTGTGGTGCCGTTTGGTTAGCTTGCATACACCTTTGTTTCTCCGTCATTTTCCCCAGCAAAAAGTCAACTTTTCGCAGGTCAGATCCGTTTGGCCTGATGACCCAGTCTTACCTGGTGGTGCTTTCGGCTTTGAAAGGCCGCATTTTTGTTGGTGTGGGGGGCTCCCCACAAATGCACTCTTTCTGGGGTGTTTTTTTTTAAACCCTCGACAAAGAGGGGCCGTCCATTTGTGGAAGCAGTAGAAGGCAACCCCATTTGGAAAAGCAAAGCACATTGGCGGTCCCAAGGAGGAAGGACCCAGGCTCAACTCTCACAAAGAGCTTACTTGCATTTCTTGAGCTATCCATTTATTGAGGGACCCTCCAAAAGGAGGGCTAACAGTTGGCACCCGGAAAAGGAAGACGACAGGAAGCACGACCGAGTGTCTACCCTTGTGCCTTCTGCCTTGGTCATCTTTTGGTGTTCAGCAGCCTCCGTTCGAACCCAAGAGCACTTGTACGGTGGATGGCCTACGGGGTTTTGTGGTTGAGCGTGGCGAAGAACCATATCAACGGCTTATACTGTTGGGGCATAAGCAACACGAAGCGACAAAGCCATTTTTGGAGTAGTCATGATGGGAATCCAACGTTGGCATGACAGATATCGGGTTATTCCGCATGACCGCCCGGAGCAATGTCCAACCAACCCAGTACAAGTAGGCTATACTTACATGGCTCGGACATCCAGGAAGCATGCTCTCGAACTCCTGTTCTCGGCTGGACATGAATGTGATGGGAATGGCTCTGTTTTGGGGGTTCTGGTTTAAAGGGAAACCAACCAGAAACCCACCATTTTTTGGGGTCCAACCTAAAAAAAGAGACACCCATCTCACAAATGTCCGCGCGGGAGGAGCGATGTGCCGCAGCTCTTGTCGTTGGAGCCGAGCCTCGGCCGGGCGCTCCCTACCGCGAGTCCGGAGATCCGAAATCACGTGATCTACGTGGACATCATGCGCCGGGCGCTGTCCATTGAGTCCGAGGGGGACCCCATCCAGACACTTGGAACGAAAACCGGTGAAGGTGGTTGTCTAAATGGGTGTCAAGCGATTTCACCGAAGAAAACGGGGTAAAACAAGCTCATCAAGATCATTTCGCTTGGAGCCAAATCCTACTTCAAGTCTGGGCTTGTAGAAGTTGCAGAAAGAACGTGGCCAGCACTTCCCAGAACCATCAAATGCTACTCCACAAGTGCACTTATCTGTCCCTATTTTACACATATTCACTTGGCCCCTTCTGCCAGCGCCTTGGGCTATCCATAGACCGCTGGAGGGTGCTGGAGTCATTATTGTCATGAACACCATTTTATGAGTCCTTAGAGACAAACCCGCATTTGTTTCTCTGCAAACAGGACTTCGCAACAGATCAGGACTCATTCATAGCATGAGTCCATGCCACACGGCACGGAACATGATTGTCCAGCAAATTCCCAAGGGAGACCATCTGTTTTGGCCAAAAAACAAGGCCTGGGTTCCTGGCAGAAACATCTTGCTGGTTCTCGGGATCCCCTTAAAGCAAACCCGCTGTTAGGTATTTTTCTGATTCCCCACTGAGACCCAGAGAGTTTGTTGTCTCGCGGCAAGGACCACGTCTTTACGGGCGGAGGTCGTGGGAGAGATACAGAAGCGGAACGCAAGGCAAAGGAGTTCATCAAACCTCGTGTGCCTTGGCGCATCCGGGAGACCACCTTGGGGGCTGATATTTGTTGGCCCCGAAAGCGAACCCGATCTGCGAGCTCATGTGGGCGGATGCCCTACTTCAAGTTTGGAACAAGGAAAGCCTGCAGTTTGGATCAATTCACCATGGTTTTGTGGTTCAGTGTGGTTATTTTACTCACAATGTTGTGGAGTTCCACCGTAAATATAGCGAAGTTGGGCTGTGGATTGCGGTAGAACTGATTGCGTGACAGTCTGTTCAGATTGGTACGGCCTGGTGGACCCCTCAAGAAGGTATTGCGACCTTACTGTAAGTGTAAGAGGTCTACCCGACACGACACCTATGGTAAGGAATCAAAAGGGTGGGGGTTTATCCTGGATAAGCCTAGAATGAGCCAAGGATAAGCCAAGGCCAAGCCCTTACAGGGT
>CAUJNA010002189.1:7500-35000 GCA_963377175.1 Effrenium voratum | reverse complement strand
AACTTCTGTGCAACAAATCGAGCAGCTGATTTGCTGTGCGGACATAGTCTTGCCTACAGCAGAACAAAATATGTTCTTTGGCCACCTGCAATCTAGTTCTTTTCTGCTTGTCTTCTTGAAGTTGTGCAATGCCATTGCTCTCTGTCCATAACTAGAGGATATGAGGTCATACCTATCTGGTAGCAGATAGAACATGATGGACTGCAAGAAACGCGTTCATACCTCAGTCGTAGCAGACACGCTTGAAGGACTGCATCTCTGCTTAAGTCTGTTGCGCGAACAATTTAAAAACTACAGCCTGCCTGCTCAAACAAAGCAAAGCCGTGGCACCTGCTGCAAAATTGTACAAGCAAAATGGGGGCATATACATTATTTTTTATTATTATTATTATTTTTATTGTTATTATTTATATGTATATATTTATACCTATGTGTGAGGCATGTTTGACCAGAACTCGCCCGCCATTCTTGCGAACAAATGGAACCCTGCTGGCCCTACTTTTCCAAGCAACTCAAGAAACATGGGAAGGCAAGCTGCTTGCATTTCTTGCTCAGGGCTCCACCGCAGTTGTTTGATGAACGACATGCAGTTGGGGTTCTGAGGTCCGTGATGCTGAAGGGGAACACGGAGTCCGGCCGTCCCTTCGACCGCTGCGTGGGAGGGAACCACCTGATCCACGGCAACATCGCTTTGCCGCCGGACCTCAAGAGCTTGCAGCTCGAGGCGAAGAGCGCGCGCGCCAATGAGACAATTCTGTTGGAGACTGAGGTCTCCTCAACAGGTTTCTTTTTCTTCTTCTTCTTTTTGTTTAATGGTCTTTGTTGGTGGCTGCAAGAACGCAAACCACCCTATTTTTCGGGTTTCGTATTTTGACATCTCACTTGCGATAATTTAGAGTTTGCAGCTGGAGACGGGTGGGGGTTGGAAGGCGGACCCGAAATCCAGGCTTTTTTGGCTCGCTTTTGTACAGAACTTTAGGTGTTTGACTGGTTGGAGCTCAATCACTTGAAGCAGCAAGCAGCATCGATCCTCACGCTAGTCGCTTTTTTCGAGAGTTGTCAAATTAGAGAACCCTTTTTAGGACCCGCTTTGAAAGGCACCTTTTTTGACAACCCCTGGTCGTTTTTTTGTATCCCCTTTCGACCTTCATTTTGCACTGGTTTGTAAGCGCAAGCAGCTTGGGTCGGTAAGACAGGGTCGCCTCATGAACCCAAAGGGTGTGTGCGCGTGTGTGTGTCAATCCACGGTTCCTTGCTACGGTGTTTGACACACCAAAGAAGGCGGCACTTGGGATGCCTTATGAATCCGACTGAAGGGAAACTACTGGAAAGCAGCCATCAAGTTTGGGGCACACCCACATGTGTGTCATGGTCAGGTCCGCTTGCTCAGCAGGAATGGTCATGGACCCTTCGGGATTTTGGACGGCGCCGTTGCAAGGCGTTGTATTGAAGGAACCGCAACCATGGCCAACAGAAGGAGTTTTGCCTAACCCTTTCATGCTTTCCAGCATATCCCAACCAACGTTAACCCTGTTTATTTTCCTTAACAAAAAGAAAAACAAATATAGAACCCACGAACCCGAAGGCGCATCACTTTCTCACACGCCACAAGAAGAGTTCCCAGTTTCGCACTTGCGTTGTCTCGGACGCAGGAGCCGCAGCGGAGACGCCTCTCTTCTCTTTCCATTCTCTTCTTTCTTCTCTTCTCTCTGTTTTCTTCTCTTCTTTCCTCTCTCTTCTCTCTTCTTTCTTCTCTCTTCTTTCTTCTCTCTTCTTTCTTTTCTCTTCTCTTCTCTCTTATTTCTTCTCTCTTCTCTTTTGTTCGCTTTCTTCTCTCTTGTCTTCTTTCTTCTCTTCTTTCTTCTCTTCTTTCTTCTCTTCTTTCTTCTCTTCTTTCTTCTCTTCTGTTCTTCTCTTCTGTTCTTCGTTTTTTTGTCTTCTTGTTTTCTTCTCTCTTCTCTTCTCTCTTCTTCCTTCACTCCTATCTTCTTTCTTCTCTTTTTCTTTTCTTCCTGCTTCTCGTCTTCCTCTTCTTCTTTCTTCTCTTCCTTCTCTTTTCTCTCTTCTCTCCTTTTCTCTCCCTTCCTCTCCTGTCGTCTCTTCTCTTCTCCCTTCTCTTTTCTTCTTTTTTCTTTTCGTACTTTGGCACTTAAGAAATACAATTTTCGAGCTGCAGCTCTAGGAATATTTGTGGCATTCTACTTTCGTACTTAGAACATGCGATTTTCGAGCTGCAGCTGCCGGAATGCAATTCGCGTACTACTGTCGTACGTAAAGAAAAAGTGTTTTTCCCGCTGCAGCTCCCAGAATGTACTTCGCATACGACTTTAGTACTGAAAACATGCGATTTTCGAGCTACGGCTCCCGCAATGCACTGCGCGTATTACATTCGTGCTGAAAAACAATCGATTTTGGAGCTTCATTCGCATTGAAAATGCTCCGGAATGTACTTCGCATACTACATTCGTATTTGAAAAGTATAACTTTCGAGCTGCAGCTCCTTCGCGTGCTACTTGTCTTCTTTGTTCCTCTCCTCTCCACTCCTCTTGTCTTCCCTTCTCTTGTTTGTTTCTTCTTTCTTCTCTTTACTCTTCTCTCTTCTCTTCCCTCTTCCCTCTTCTTTCTTCTTGTCTTGTCTATTGTCCCTTCTCATTTCTCTCCTACTCTTCTCTCATATCTTCTTCTCTCTTCTGTTTTCTCTCATCTCTTTTCTCTCTCCTTTTGTTCTCTCTCCTTTCTCCTCTTTTTCTCCTCTTTTTCTCTCTTCTTCTCTTTTCTTCTCTCTTCTTCTCTCTTCTTCTCTCTCTTCTCTCTCTCTTCTCTCGCTTCTCTCTCTTCTCTCTCTTCTCTCTCTTCTCTCTTCTCTCTCTTTTTTCTCTCTTCTCTCTCTTGTCTCTCTTCTCTTGTTGTTCTTCCATCTCTTCTCTGTCGTGTCTTTCTTCTCTGCCTTCTCAAACTTCTCTCCCTTCTTTCTCTTCTTTCTTCTCTTGTCTTTCTTCTCTCTCTTCTCTGATTTATTTATCTTCTTTCTCTTATCTCTCCTCTTGTCTTTATTCTCTCTCTTCTCTCTCTCTCTTCTCTCTTCTCTCTCTTCTCTCTCTCTTCTCTCTCTTCTCTCTCTTCTCTCTCTTCTCTCTCTTCTCTCGCTTCTCTCTTGTCTTCCTGCTCTCTCTTCTCTGTCTGCTCTCTTTGTCCCTCTTCTTTTCTCTCTCTTCTCTCTTCTCGCCTTTCTCGTCTCTCTCTGCTCTCTCTTCTCTTTTCTCTTCTGTCTTTTCTCACTTTTGTCTCTCTTTTTTCTCTTCTCTTCTCTCTCTTCTCTTGTTTTTCTTCTATCTCTTCTCTTTCTTCTCTGCCTTCTGTAACTTCTCTCCCTTCTTTCTCTTCTTTCTTTCTCTTCTTTCTCTTATCTCTTCTCTTGTCTTTCTTCTCTCTCTTCTCAGTCCTTCTCTCTTCTCTCTCTTCTCTCTCCTCCTTTCTCTGTTCGAGCTTCTCCCTCGCTCTTTCTCTCTTTCTTTCTCTCTCTCTCACTCTCTCTTTCTTTCTCTCTCTCTCTCTCGCTCTCTTTGCATCTCTTGCGCTCTCTCTCTCTCTCTCTCTATCGCTCTCTCTCTCTCTCTCTGTCTCTCTCTCTCTCTCCCTCTCTCTCTTTTCTCCTTCTCTTTTCTCTCTTTTCTCTTCTCTCTTCTTTTTCTCTCTTCTGTCACCTCTCTTTTATCTTCTATTTTATATATATTCTTATATTGCTTTTCTCTCTCTCTCTCTCTCTCTCTCTGCTCGCATCTCTTCTTCTCTCATTTCTTTCTCTTTCTTCTTTCGGCTCTCTTCTCTTCTCTTCTCTTCTCTTCTTATTTCGTCTTTTCTTTCTCGTCTCTTCTCTTCTCGTCTCGTCTCTTCTCTTCTCTTATCTTCTCTTCTCTTCTCTCTCTTGTCACCTCTCTTTTGTCTTTCCTCTTCTTCTTTCTTCTCTCTTCTCTTTTCTCTCTCCTCTTCTTCTTTCATCTCTTCTTGTCTCTCCTCTTCTTATCTCATCTCTTCTTCTCTCCTCTCTTTTCTTTCTCTTTTCTTTCTCTTCTCTGTCTTCTCTCTTTTCTTTCTCTTCTCTGTCTTCTCTCTTTTCTTTCTCTTCTCTGTCTTCTCTGTCTTCTTTTCTCTCTCTTCCCTCTTCTCTCCTTTCTCGTCTCTCTCTTCTCTCTCTTCTTTTTCTTTTCTTGTCGTTTTGCTCTCTCTTCTTTGTCTTCTCTCTCCTCTCTCTTCTCTCTTCTTTGTTCCAGCTTCGCTCTGCCTCTCTCTCTTTCCCTCTCTCTTGTCTCTCTTTTCTCTCCTCTCTTTTCCCACTCTTGTCTCTCTTCTTTCTCTCCTCTTGTCTTTCTTCTCTTCTCTTCTCTGTCTTCTCTCTCTCTCTCTCTCTCTTCTCTCTTCTCTCCTCTCTGTTCTAGCTTCGCTCTCTCACTCTCTCTCTCTCTCTCTCTTTTCAATCTTCTCTTTTCCTCACTTCTTTTTTGCTCTTCTGTCTTCTCTCATTTATCTTCTCTCTTTTCTTTGTTCTCTCTTCTCTCTCTTCTCTCTCTTCTCTCCCTTCTCTCGCTTCTCTCGCTTCTCTCATCTATTCTTCGCTTCCTTCTCTCTTCTCTACTTCTCTCATCTCTTCTTCTTTTTTCTTTCAATTATTTTCTCTTCTCTCTCTCTCTCTCTCTTCTCACTCGCTCTCGCTCTCTCTCTCTCTCTTTCTCGCTCTCTCTCCATCTCTCTCTCTCTCTCTCTGTTTGTTCTCTCTCCTCCACTTCTCTTGTCTCTTCTTCTCTCTGCTTTTGTTTCATCTTCTCTCTCTTCTCTTTTCTCTCTCTTCTCGCTCTTCTTGTCTTTATTTTCTCTCTTCTCTTTCTCTCGCTCTTTTTCTCTTCTATATTCTCTCTCTTCTTTCTTTCTCTTTTCTTTCTCCTCTCTGTTCTTCAATCCCTTTTCTCTCTTCTCTTCTTCTGTTCTTCTCTCTTTTCTCGTTTCTCTCTTCTCTTCTTCTTTCATTTCATCTTCTCTTTTTCAACTCTTTTCTCGAGTCTGTCTTCTCTTTTCCCTCTTTTCTCTCTTCTCTCTTTCTTTCTCTCTCTCTCTCTCGCTCGGCTCTTTTGTCCTCTCTTCTCTTTCTCCTTTCTCCTGTCTGTTTCCCCTTTTTTCTTTTCTCTTCTTCTCTCACCCCTTCTTCTCTCTTTTGAATTGTTTTTTCTCTTGTTCCTCTCCTTTCCTTTCTTCCCTTGCCTTCTCCCATCTCTTCTCTTCCTTTCTCTCCTGTCCTTTTCCTTCTTCTCTTCTCTTCTCCTCTTCTCCTCTTCTCCTTGCTTCTCTTGCGCCTTCCCTTTTTCCTTTGCTTTCGCTTTTTTTGGAAAGTACGATGATCGATCCGCAGCCGGAAAAGTGTACTTTGCGTACAACTCTCGTACATTAAATTTGAGATTTTCGAGCCGCATCTCGAAAAATGCGCTTCACGTTTTGCTCTCGTACTTACAAGATACGATTTTCGAGCAGCAGCTGGAAATGTGCACCGCGCCACAGCGAGAGCGATTCGACCCGCCCAAAGTGCACAGAGGGTTCACTTTATCAACATGTGCACCGCGCCACAGCGAGAGCGCTTCGACCCACCCAAAGAGTGCAGAGGGTTCACTTTGCATCTTCAAAATGTGCACCGCGCCACAGCGAGAGCGATTTGACCCGCCCAAAGTGCTCAGACGGTTCACTTTGCATTGGCGCAATGTGCGCGGCGCAACATGACCGTGAAACCTTTCCCCAATGGAATGGCAATGAATTCGCGCCCAAAGTGCTATTAAACCAGGTCAAAACGAGCCGGTTGTACGACAGGGCCAACAAACACGACACTCAAGCAAACGCTTGCGCGAGCATTCCAAGCAAAACACCTACGACCACCCCGGAAAAGCGAACCCCAGCGCATTTGCAACGCAAACGTAGAAGAAATTTGCCCTGCGCAGCGAAACGGCAGGTCGAGCTTGAGAAGCTACTCGCGCACAGGGCCAACGAAAACAGCGCATCGCAAGTCATCAAACTCACACGTTCTGCGCTTCCCCGCTGTATTTGAATTTTGGACCCTGCGACAACAATATCATGGAATGTTAAAGCACCCCCTAGCTGACTACCCCCCCCTCCTGGAATTAGGGATAGCCCCTTATTAAGGCCTTATTAGGGTCTTAATAAGCCATTGTTTTTATGTTAGCAGAATAAGGGCAAAATAGGGGCTAGTGCTTCAACCTTTTTCGTCACCACTAGTTTGGTCGTATTTTGGGCTGAGGTCCGCTGAGATGTCAATGTCACGGGATGATGGGTTCCGGACTCGTCTGGGTGCCAAACAAGACAAGGTTTCAGAAAGACACAAACTCAGTCACGACATGTGCAGCACCCGCTCCAGCTGAATTCAATCGAATCAAGTTCTCACAAACAAAAACAACAGGAGGAAATTGTCTAGCGGAGCTTCGTGTTGCAACAATATTTTTGTCCTTCTGTTGGCCTGCCTGAGAAATCTTCAGATGCCGTCGGGGGTTGCCCATTTCGGCCTTATTTGGGCCTTATTTGGGCCTTGTTTGGACCTTATTTTGGCCTTATTTCAGAAATCTTCAAATGCCGTTGGGGGTTGCCCTTATTTGGGCCTTATTTGGACCTTATTTGGGGCTTATTTTGGCCTTATTTCAAAAATCTTCAAATGCTGTTGGGAGTTGCCCTTATTTCGGCCTTATTTGGGCCTTATTTGGACCTTATTTGGACCTTATTTTGGCCTTACTTTGGACTTATTTCAATTCTCTTATTTGAGCCTTGTGTTGGCTCGATTGCAAATGTTGAAATCAGGTGGCCTTATGGTTTGCTTTCTGTTTGACTTTAGGCAGGGTTTGGCCCTTCCTTTGACATAGTTTGTATTTTTTTGTGGGGGAAAGTGAGCGTCAATCAGTGGTGAGTAGTGAGCTGTGCAGAAAATGCTCTTACCACACGCCAGCGCAATCCCAAGTATTTGCATTCTGCTACCATGTGGGGTCCCAGGGAGTGGCGTTGGGCCGCTTGAACGATGGAAAGCGTCTGCTTGGCAAGGTCCGAGTTTGGCTTGTTTTAGCTCAGTCAAATTAACTTCCGGGGGGGGGGTAGTTGGCTAGGGGGTAGCTAAACATTCCATGACAATAACGCGACGAGCCGACGACGAGCCGACCAACACGACGCGAACAGGGGTCCAGCCCCCAGACTCCCAGACTCTAAACGGGAACCCTTCGCTACGCTTTCGGGAAAAATATTATATATTAATAGGGGGCCGTCCTGATTTTAGTAGCGAATCATCTAGGGGACCCCCCCCAATATTAATAATCAGGGGCTTATTAATCCCATTACATGTCTAGATGTGTCTAGCTTAGATTGAGTGCATTTCCAGCTCCATGTTCAGATTTGGTTGCTTGCCCAAAATTGCGAAAGGGGAAACAGATGTGGCTTGTCCCCAGGTAAGCCACAATCAACACATGCATGTGCAAGTAAATGTATGGGACTGTCCCAAGAATAGGTGGGTATCGGGCCGTGTCAATGTAGATGCTACCAGGCTTTGATTCTGATTCAGGTGGCGACCCTGAATATCCCCTATGAGATGCCAAGAGAAGCTTCGCTGCCGGACCGCTTCAGCACAGTCTTTCTGCCCAAGAATGTGACTGGAGACTGCGAGCGCTACTGCTTCCAGCACAAGAAATGCGACTCAGTCAGTGACAAGAATGCCATGTGTTTTTCAGATCTTCAATGTCATTGTTTCAGGGGTCCAACTAGACTTTTGCTCGAGCACGACAAACGCAACTGGGTCAGAGACGTATCTTTCTTTCTGGGGTGTTGTTGTACTGGTTCGACCGTGGCCGTGCGAACAGCGTAAATCACACTCTTGGAGAGCGCGCTTGACATGGGCAACTGCTTGCGAGCTCTTCCGCTCTGCATCGATATCCGTGTCTTGCAAAAGCGGAAACCCTAATACGGTGCGGTGGCTGTCCCTTTGGTTTCCCAACAGCAGACACACTTCCATGACTGGAAAAACCGCAAAGGGTTGGGCAACCCCCAATTTTGGGGAAGGGACCCCCCCTTTGAAGGGAAGGAATCCCTACCTAAAAGGGTTTGCTCGAGCTTCGCCACCCCAAACTCCCTTCCTTTCATTAAAGAAAACCTCAGGATTTGGAAATCCCTTGGAAGAGAAACCTACCGCCAGGGATAAACAGGCTCTACCAAATGGATGCCGATCGATTGCACCAAAGGACAATCATGTCTTTTCCGCATCAGAATCTTGGAGCCCACTCAACGGATCTGAATTTGGAGAGATTGGTGGCTTTTTGGTTTCCTTGCTTCCCTTTCCACCTTTCCACCCATCTATCGGACATAACGGGGCTCACATTCAGGAGACTTGCTTCAGGTTTTGGATGTATCCCACCGATTCAACGGGTCGCCTAGACGACTCGATTCGCACAATTCCCCCTGTTTCACCTAAGCATCACCCCCAGGGGTCCGAAACGGCGCTGGTTAAACCACGAAAGGGGGAAATATGGGTATGTGTCAAATTAGGCAGGGCCCAGCCAACCGGGTCGGGCTTCGGCATGCTCCCAGTGAACTCAGCTTGTTGCTCAGTTTCCCAACGCGAATCGACCTTTTGACCTTTTGACGTTTTGGTTACCCCTTGTTGGTCCATTTTTAGTCAAGGTCCCAAAAACTCAGCCTTTGAATTCCGGGTCCTTTGAGCAACTGAGGTGGTTTTTGCCTTGTGTTCGTTTTCCAAGCTAGTCGACCTCTGGCTCCTTGGGGCTCGTGCTTGCGCGTGAGGCTACGAGTCGAAGGTCCGGAGCTCCGCGGGATGCTTTTTCATCTTCGGCCCGGGCAAGGCCAGATGCCGGGAGATCCACAAGTCCCAGCGCCAGCAGGGCGCCGCCTATCAGGCGAGGGGCGAGAGGGGGGGGGACACGTTTGTGCAGGTGGAAATTCCATGTCACCCCGGTTCATAGAGGCTAGGGTAGTAGGTGATTGGTTTGGAGTTGGTACCCTTGTTAGCTTTGTTGAAATGTGTCTACGCGATGTTGTTTGGAGCTGGTGCCCTGTTCAGTTTGTATGTTAGCTTGTTTTGAGTTGGTGGCCTTGCCACATTGGCGTCCAAGTGAAAAGAAGAAGTTGCCAAGTCCAAGAAGCACAATGACATGGTTTCAAGGACAACCGCTTCTGCAGGAAAACCACCAGGAAAACATGCTCATTTCCTACCGTTTGACCCCTACACATTCGGGCAAGGTGCTTAAGCCAGAATGGGTAGGTGTCAAATTGGGGAGGCCCTCGAAATTGTGAAGTCCCTTCTTTTGGATTCCCGTTCGCCACCCCCACAAAGGATACCCCTCAAGAAAACACGCCTTTGAAATCATGGAACAGAAGGTGTACATAAGCCTGAAATCAAGATACCTTTGCTTTGGGTCTGGTCTGCAAGTCTGTGGGGAGAACTTTTGAAGCGCCCAACACTCCCTTTGGTTATTTTAGTAGGTTCTTTTTGGTTTCATGGAGCTTAAGGCCTATACAAACCCTTGACCCCATGTCTGGATTGGAGCCTTGCCAGGGGCGAAATGTGATGAAGGAATTAGACCCTGGTCCCCCTAAGGAAAGCCAACAGCAGCTTGGGTTGAACAGTTTGCGGGTTGAACCATGCTTTGAACAAGGGGTTGAATCGCCCGACCTTGGAGAGACGAGGATATGGCGAAATTCCCCGCCCGTCCCCAACCGGTTTTGTCGGTAATTCGGGCGGGCTAATGTTTGGGTTAACCTACATGGATTCTAACAGATAGGATCCTGTTGGGCGGTACACACACGATTGTCCTTAGGGACCTTCTAGCACCCAGCACCTCGCGGAGTTGTCGAAACTTGCGGAGGCCTTCTTCGGGCATCGGCACATGTCTTCACCGCCCAAAAGGGGGGCGGGTTCCTTACCACATTTAGAAAGACCACCTGCCCCGGTCAGCCGATAGCGGGAACCGAGTTCGCGGGTCACCGGGCTTTAACACCTTTAATGTTGACCCGGGATGAATAAACCCGTCCCGCTATTAGGGGGGGTGTTCCCTCCAAATGTGATGAATCCCCACTAAAAGGAATCCCCACTAAAAGGGGACACCCTGTATTAATCAACCAGGGGTTTATTCATCCGCTCACTTGCCCAAAGCCAACCTTTTGACCTTTTGATTCCTCCTGTCTGGTCCATTTTTAGTCATGACCCCAAAAGGTGATCACCTTTTATTCCTGGGTGGCAAGTGAGTCCGGGGTTGACATTGGGATGTTCAGCGAGCGGGAAGCCGACCGTTAGGTTCTCAACAAGCTGCACCTTGGGGCTGAGCTTTGCCTCTCCTCGGGCAAGACCCTTGGCTTGCAAGCGGAAGTTGCAACCCCAACCCCCCCGAGGCCCTCCTCCCAGTGTTTCTTCCCCGGAATTAGCTCCCCGCTTTCGTTGTTTTTCCCCCCCTTTTTTGGGGTCCCTTTGTTTTCCACTAACCAGGCAAACAAACTTTTTTTGCTGGGGTCCTGATTCCAGCATAGCTTTGTGGTGTGTTTGTTGTTGGGCTTAATGTGTTTTTTGGGGGTGGCTTTTCCGGCCAGGGTTTCTTTGTTGGCTCGGCGTGTTATTTTGGTCCGAAAGGAGTTTTTTCCCCGTGTTCTGCCCAGGGTTTCATTGTTGGTGTGATTCCCCTTCAAGGTAAACCACTCGTGTTTTATTTCGGGTGCAGGTTGACCTTTTTTTCCATCCTCGCTTTGTGTTGGCGCGGTTTCCCGCCTTTATGTTGGTTTGGCTTCTATTTAACTTAAACCATCCCTGCTTCCACGCCTGTGTTACCTGTGCTTGCTTGGGTTGGTTTCCCTTCATTGCAAACTACTCCTTTGTTTGGGTCAGTCCCTTTGACTCAAAACGTGTTTTGATTTTGGGGTGGGTTCCGTTTGACGCAGACAAAAAAAGCAGGAGCGAGTCTGATTTCTCCTTGTCGAGGTGGGATTTCCGGAGATTCTCGGTGGGTTCCTGTTGTCCCCTTGGATGTTCAACTAGTGTAGTAGCTTACCATTGGTATAGGTGGGGTAATTTGGGGCTAGTCAAAGTATATGGTTTCAAGAACCACGGATTCGAATCCCCAAACCAATCCAAAGCACTTGAGGAGACCCTGAAGCTCCACCAACCCTCCGCCCCAAGGTTGGGTTCCCGTCTTTTTGTTTTCTCCTCGCTGAGGCAAGCCAGGAACTTGCAAGGCTGCCTAAAGCTGGATGAGGGCAAGGGAGTCTTGGTGTCCCAAGTGCTGGATGTCAAGAACTTCTCCATCAGCCAGGTGAGGGTTTTGCAAGGTCAAACATATGGCCGGTTCTTTTTGGGCCCTGGTTCCGCCTGCCGTCCTTTAAATTGGGATACCCAAAAAGGCCCCCCAACTTTGAGCTTAGAGGCTTAGAGAACCCTGGGTATTCAAAGGGGGATTCCCAAAAAGTGGGCTGCGGTGTCCATCGGTGTCCTTGTGGTTTCCCTTGAAAACCTACCCGAAAAAGGGTACCCACCCCCCATTCTTGCACTCTTCTTGTGCATGTTCCAAGGCCAATCCAGTTCTGCACCTGAGTGGCGTTCAACTTGTACTTTCCACAAGCTGAGTTGGACCCCTTGAAAAGTACCGATTTATTAGAGATGGTCCAACCCAAATCGCATTCGCTGGGGCCGAGTAAGTGTTTGAGGTATTTGCTTTCGGGTTTCAGGTGGGCTTGTCGCTGAAATAGAGGAACTGACAGGACTGGTTTTCCCTGCGGTGTCGCTTCAACCAAACCCTAGACAGCATGCCCAGGTGAGGTTTGTCCAAGCTTGGCTGTTGACTTCCTCGCTCCACCCTACCGAAAGCGTACCCTTAAACAAAGTGCAAGGTTGGGTGTTCCAATTTCAGCCAGTGGAGCTTTGTTGTCAGCTCTTGGGTAATTTGTTCACAAAAACACGGCCTTCTTTGTCTGCGGCAAGGGAAATCTATATTTTAGGTTTGCCTAGAGGACACCCAATGGAAACCAAATTGTTGCCCTTACTTTGAAACACACCCAGGGAAGATTTGCCAGAAACCTTTTCGGTACAGGAGGGCTTTTCTCTAAATCGGGCAACCCCCAACGTTATATGGTCGAGTTCCAGGAATCAAGCTACCCCTGGCACTTTCTGTAACACCTTTTGGCAAAGTGACCTCGGTCATACGAATCATCCCGTTCTCCATGGTACGGGTTGATTCAGGCACCGGTCCCAACCCGAACCTGAATCTTGGGCGGAAACTAAACCCTTCTACCTTTTTGCGTCTTACCCTCCCTTTGTAGCTTTCATGTGAGTCGCCCCTCTTCGAAACCACAGCACCGCTGTTTGAAACGAAAAAGCTACAAAGCCCCACAGGTTGTGGCTTCCTCCAGTCTGTTGAAATCAATCAATCCGTGTGGACCTCCTTTCCGGTGATTTGGCCAGCTCACCTTGAGTTTGGCTGGAAAGAACTGGTTCCCAGCATGTTGTGTCTCCGTCGTTCAGGTCGAGTTGCGATGTCAAAAAGGTGTTTGGCTTGATTTGCCCTTGTATTTTTGTTCAGGTTACCCGGTGGTGGTTGGAATTTGGAACTTGAACCACGGTAGAGAATAAACTTTTCAATGGGAACCTGCCCCGGAATATCTTCCCACCAGGCCCCAAACCACTGGGGGAGGGTCTTTGGGCATCCCCTTTAAAAGGGCGGTATAAGATGGCACCGAAAAGAAGACGTAGAATTCAGCTGTTGCTGGCCCCAATGTATTCTTTGAGGGGCCCGCAAAAAGCAAAAAACACGGGAACCGTATTTGCGACATCGATCTTGAGAGGTGGCTTTGAAGACTCACATCGACTCGAGTGGCTCAGTCTTCGACTTGGAACGCAGCTCCCTAGCCAAGCTTTGGGTTTTGTGTTTTGCGATGCGAGTGTCTCTTGTGGGTGCCCTGATTGGGGTTTCAATTGGAAACCAAAAGGAAAACCAAAATCCATTTCTGGGGGTACCCTATTTGCTGACACACCCATGTTTACCCTCTTTTTTTCCCTGTTGTTAATTTCCCCCTTGTTTATGTAGCTGTCCATTGTTGCGTGCTTGTCTTTTCTGTTCCCTCTTTTCCTTTCCTTCCCGTAAAGTCAACCAGCAAATTCGAGGCGCCGCTCTTCTTTCCCGCTGGAACTCCGCGCTTAGGCTCCATGCACTTGTACAACGGCACCCCGCCGGTGAAGACCATTCTGGTGAGAGCACAGGCAGGGCTTTCGTAGGCTCAGCTTTGGGTCAATCTCTGAAAGGGTTCCATCTCTGGAAAATGGTCCCGTTTGAGTGTAGCGATCCGACCCTCTGAAACTTACCTGGGTCAGGTGCACCCGTTCAGAACCCATGGCTTCCTTCGGTTTCTCTGACCGAGGACACTGACATGGATGTGGCCACAGAAGTGGTCGTCCTAGACGAGGGCTTCAACTTCGAGGTAAAGCTCTTGTACCATTGCCCACAAGTGGACAGATGCCACAATTCCGACCCATCTTGGTTTGGTCGAAACATCCCCTGTATTTACCCACATAAACGGAATTGTGCCGTTTGCTTTCACCCTGGTGTAGCCTTTTTGATTTACCTTGCTGGGGTTCATGTTCCCTTTCAACCGGAGGTGTAAGTCTGGCTAAGGTACAACCCAACATCTACAAATTATCCCTGGAACCGGAGCAGGTTCCATTTATCGTTGTCGGCCATTGTGGAGGAGCACGGTTGCAAAATTTGTTTCAATGAGTTGCCATGGAGTCAAACAAGACATCCAATATCATGGTCACTTAAAGGATATCACCTAAATACTAGCTGATTTAGAGGATCCATATCCTTGTATCAGAAATATGGGGACTGGCTTGCATTTGTGGGGTTCCCTAATGCTGCTACAACAGACCTATGCAAGTGGCAAGCGTCCAACATGTCCAATCCTGAGGATCCAGCGTTCGTCTTTGAGTGGGAGGATTCAAATGATCTTCTTCCGGCGCTGGAAGCATTGTCAGACTTAGCCTTTTTTCCTTTCGGCGGTTTAGCATTTTTGGCGGAGCCATTGCCTTTTTAGTTGTTTGCTTTTAAGCTAGCTTTTTCAGTTTTTCCCTTGCAAACATGGTTTCATATTTTTGCAGGGAAGCCAAGGCCGGCAAAGAATCCAAAAGATATCCTCAGTGTGACGACGAGTTCGAGCTCAACAGCTGCCTGGCAAAGCTGTCCGCTTCTTTCAGCACGATTCTTTTCATTCGCCAGTGCTTTGTGCCACCCGAGGTGAACATGTTGTGGATTTATTGTTTGGTCCATGTGTCCGGCCTGAAGAGACAACAACAAGTACTCGTACAGTTGGTTGCCAAAGCATTGCCAGTCAGCCAACCAAATCCTTGCCCGCATCAGCGATTTTCTTTTGCGTGTTTGCCCTTTCAAGTGTTCATCATGTTGCCGTTTACTGAATCTCGCTAAAATGTGTTGCCTTTCAAGGGATTTTAACGGACCATCAAAATTAAACCCGCAATAGGCTGGTTTGTCTTGTTGCCCAGCGCTCTTTGACTCGTGGCCATAGGCCATGGCTTGCACAGGGATCCCCTGTGGCGCGTTTGGTTCGATGCAAGGTTTTGATTTGGACTCACGGGAAAGAAAGAAGACAAAACACACACACCATGTTGAGTCCCCTGAACGCACACGTGTGTGGTTGCTGCTTGTCCCAGTTTGGCACCCTCTCAAGCCCTGCTCGGTTCCCAACCCAAGGATCAACCCCAAAAAGAAGTGGTTGCGTTTTGCCTGAAAGGCTCGCTGCTTGAACCTGGAGTGTTTGTTTTTTGTGTGCGCTCCTTCGCCACGTGAGGCTACCAGTCCTGCGGCGGATTCTTCGCATCTCCCGAGGTGAGGTACAGGGTGGACGCCTGGGCTCCTAAGGCGCTCCTCCGAGGAAAGATACGCTACAAGATGGGCAAGAAGCAAGGCACGGCTGGCTGACGTTGCACATGTGGAAGTTGCAGTTCGCTTTTATTGTCCACAACCATGACGTAAGTTGCAATTGAAGCTGCTTTTGTTTGGTGTTGGCCTGAAGGCAGTTTGGAAGTCAGTATCCTGGGCACTCTCGAGGAAAGGGCAGTTAGTAAGCTAGTATGAACTACTATGACCGACACTTTGACTGGTGCTCTTACTACTTGTGTTACGTACTTTTGCTACTTCTTCTGCCTACTTGTACTTCTTTCTATTTCTACTAGCACTACTGCTGCTACTGCTACTGCGGCTCCACCACCACCAGCAGCACCACCACCACCACGCCTACTACTACTACTCCTCCTCCTCCTCCTCCTCCTCCTCCTAGTACTACTGCTACCGCTACTGCTACTGCTGCTACTGCTACTGCCACTGCTACTGCTACTCCTGCTGCTGCCACTGCTGCTGCTTCTGCTGCAATCACTCATTTTTACTGCCACTATCAACTCAAAGCCTAGTATCCCTAGCAATACAACTACTTTTCTCATTTCTTCAAAATACTTATTTAAGGTATTTTGTTATTGATCCTGGCAGCAGTATTTGTTGTTTGTTGGCTCTTCTTCACGCTACGAACACCGGTACTACGACTATCGGCTAGTAGGAGTAGTAGTACTAGTAGTACTACTACGACTACTACTACTACTACTACTACTACTACTTCTACTACTACTACTACTACTACTAGTACTACTACTACTAGTAATACTACTAGTACTACTACTACTACTACTACTACTACTACTACAGCTACTACCTGCTACCCACAACCGACTGCTACTACTACTACTACTACTACTACTACAGCTACTACCTGCTACCCACAACCGACTGCTACTACTACTACTACTACTACTACTACTAGTACTACTACTACTACTACTACTACTGCTACTACGACGACGACGACTACTACTACTACTACTGTCACTACTACTACGCCTACTACTACAACTACTAGTACTACTACTACTATACTTACTACTTA
Source organism: Effrenium voratum (assembly GCA_963377175.1). NCBI lineage: Eukaryota > Dinophyceae > Suessiales > Symbiodiniaceae > Effrenium > Effrenium voratum. The sequence goes on along the minus strand of CAUJNA010002189.1, from coordinate 18,971 downwards.
CTATCTGCTAATTAGTACTTACCACTTACTGCTTACTACTTACTATTTGATATTTACCACTTACCACTTACTACTTACTACCTACTACTACTACTACCACCACTACTACTACTACTACTACTACTACTACTACTACTACGACTACTACTACTGCGACTACGACTACGACTACTACTACTTCTACTGCTACTGCTACTGCTACTGATACTGATACTGCTGACACTGATACTGATACCGGTACTACTGGTACTGCCAATCGCATTTCCACGCGTCTCTTGCTTTAGTGTACGGATCTAGTTGGCGAACTTGCTAAGTTCGACAAGGTGACTTATAAGGGGGGGCAAGTCATGTTATAAGTGGGCTTAAATAATGCATAAGGTCCCCTCACTTATAACTGTTTGGCAGATATAGCGGGCAGTTAGCGCAATTGCTTCTAAGTGCTTGCTGCGGACTTGGCGGGAACTTAGCAAGTACATATAAAAACTTAGCCAGAACTTAGCGAACTTAGAAAATGCACCCGGCCAGTGACCTCGGAAGGGTGTCAGAAATGCACACACGAAGCCTTATATTCTGTGCCATGTTTGCCAGCTCCAGACTGGCAGCTGCCAGCTCCACACTGGCAGCTGCCAACTCCACACAGGCAGCTCAAGACTGGCAGCTGCCAACTCCAGACTGCAGCTGCCAGCTCCAGACTGGCAGCTGCCAGCTCCACTCTGGCAGCTGCCAGCTCCAGACTGCCAGCTGCCAGCTCCACACTGGCAGCTGCCAACTCCACACAGGCAGCTCGAGACTGGCAGCTGCCAGCTCCAGACTGCAGCTGCCAGCTCCAGACTGGCAGCTGCCAGCTCCAAACTGGCAGCTGCCAACTCCACACAGGCAGCTCGAGACTGGCAGCTGCCAGCTCCAGACTGGCAACTGCCAGTTCTAGACTGGCAGCTCCAGACTGGAAGCTGCCAGCTCCAGACTGGACTGGCAGCTGCCAGCTCCAGACTGGCAGCTGCAGCTCCGGACTGGCAGCTGCCAGCTGCCAGCTTCAGACTGCCAGCTCAGGAGCTGCCAGGTCCGCAGCTGCCGGCTCCAACTCCAGCTCCAACTCGACTCCCGCTCCCAATGCCACTCCGCCCCACATCCCCTTGCCATCCCCGACACATCCCGACGCATTCCCGACGCATCCCTGACGCATTCCCGACGCATTCCCGACGCATTCCCGACGCATCCCCGACGCATCCCGACGCATCCCCGACGCATCCCGACGCATCCCCGACGCATCCCCGACGCATCCCGACGCATCCCCGACGCATCCCGACGCATTCCCGACGCATCCCCGACGCATCCCGATGCATGCCCGACGCATCCCGACGCATTCCCGACGCATCCCGACGCATCCCCGACGCATCCCGACGCATCCCCGACGCATCCTGTCGCATCCCGACACATTCCCGACACGTTCCTGACACATCCCTGTCGACACGTCCCCGACACATCCCGACACTTTCCCGACACTGCAGGAGAGGCCAAGAGAGCTTAAAATCCAACCCCAACACATTAAAAAACACCCCCACACATCCCGGCACATCCCGGCAAATCCATCCCCGACAGTTTACTTTTAGTGTTTTAGCGGCATAGCCGCTAAAGTTCGTCTAGCTGTCGGCCAAGCATACTCAAGTTTTTGAGCGGTTTAGCGGCCCCTGGCCCGCTTAGCGCCCCCCTATAGCGCTTGCTTTTTTTGTTGGCTGCCCCTGGGCACTATAGTCACAGAGGCGCAAAACTATAGCGGCTTAGCGGCCCCGGCCGCTAAAGTTTGCTTCTATAGCGGTTTAGCGCATGCCGCTAAAGTGCGATTGTTCAGCAGCTTAGCCCCTGGCCGCTACAGATCCTCCCTTGCGCTAAAGTGCGTTTTGTTTGGTTGGCTGCCCCTTGCCCAGTATACGCGCCAAAAAAACGGAGCCCCTTTGCTCAGCAGGCGTGCCCAAAACGGAGCCCCTTTGCTCAAGCAAATGAACAAACAATCCCTGCAGGGCACTAAAACCCGTCACAGAGGCATGGCCCGTATAGTAGTCTCTGCACTTATTTACTTCCTATATGGCCCCTGATGTTTTTACTTGAGTCTGGTCGCCGCGCCGCTAAAGGCTACATAATGCGCACGCCGCTAAGACACTGCATGCATGGGGGGGGGGGGGGATTTGAAAATATAGCGGCCTCAATGTAGCGGCCCTATAGCCGCTAAACGTAGGCGCACAAAACATGTCCATGTTTGAAGGCCAGCAGTTATCCCAGCATGTCCTTTCATCCATGCAAAAGCGCGCTGCAAACAAACGCATCTGCGGTCAAAAGCCCTGTTTGTTTTGCGGTGCGATGTGGGCTTAGCTGGATACACGCGCACGCGTGTCGGGGAGACAGCGATATACCCTTCTCCACGCACGCTCCAATAACTTAGCTAGAACTTAGCCAGAACTTAGGTCAAGACTTAGCGAACTTAGTAAGTGAGCTATAACCACTTAGCGGATGCAGTTTTGCTAAGTTAGATAACTGGGAGCTAAGTTCGCCAAATAAATCTGTACGCTAAAGTGCCATGGCGGACAGTTGATGCTCGCCACTACTGTTGTTTATACTCCTGCGACGCTACTCCCCTACTGCTACTTTCATTTGGTTTCCACAAAGTTCGAAATACGAATATGTAACTTCTTGCTGCTTTCCTGAGTACTTTGGACCCGGGGCCCTCTGTATGTAGGGGATCCTGTTTCTCAAGAAATTAAAGGGCCGCAACGCACGTAGTGTCGAAGCAACCTCATCCAGAGGAGGCTTTGCTTGTTTCGGGAAAGAGGTGTTAGCAGGGCTTGCAAGAGAAGCGCCCGCGTCTTTCGCAAATTGTTCCAGGAGCGCCCGCAAGAGCCTGCGATTAGACAGCTCCCGTGGGCAACGTGGACGCGACAGTTACAAGCGCAATATGAGTGCTCGCAATTCCTGCGCACAACAAGCGGTGCAAATATCAATGTTGTCGGGCTCAGCTTCCTAGTCAGCCTGCGTTAAGTTCATTGTAGATGGCTGGCTGTGTTTCGCGGGCCCTTCCGTTGCAAGTGCTGATCGACTTTATTCTACTTGCGGTGAAGTTGCGCGCGTCGTGCCGACGAAGGGGTTCTGGGGGAACTGTTTACGGGACTTGCGCGGTCGCATGTTTTTAAGCAGTAAACGGGGAAACGGTGAGCAACCGTCTGGGCCGTTGCGTCCAGAATTTCGGTCTGCGGGCAATTGGCTTCTGGACGCGTTCCTTATGGAGCCCGTTCCCCCCCTCCTTTAGCCCCCCCCCCTTTAAGCTTACAGGGCTTCTCTTGCAGGAGAGGAAAAGGAAGCCTTGCGGAAGCCTTGGGCTTGTGGCGGGAACACTAGAAAAGGCTCTTGGGGAACCGTGCAAAGAAGCCTCAAGGCCGCTTGGGGAAGCCTTAGAGAAGCCTTAGGGAAGCCTGAAGCAAGTCCTAGGAAGCCTTAGGAAACTTTGGGGAAGCATGTTTGCGGAAAGCTTAGGGTGATCTCTTATGACCCTAGATTAGGGGGATGCAACAGAGCAACGCAGCTCGAATCTCCAATCAATGTGTCTCTTAAACCAGCTTCGGAAGGCGATTTCTCAGCTTCCTAGCCACCCTTGGGATAGGACCAGGGGGTTGGGGGAGGGGGGGGGCGCAGGCATTCATAAGTTCCAAACCGTCTCCACCGTGGAGCCAGCTTCTGAAGTAGAACGGAACCATCCCGACCGTTGCGAACTGCTGTGGCCCCATGCTAGGCTTCAAAACATATTTGCAGCTAACATTGGAAGGCTGCGCTGATCCACACCTCGTGGACACGCCTGCGCTTCCAAGGCCCTTCCGCATTTTCACGACTGACGCTCAGTTGCGCGCACGATCAGGCACAATAGGAAACTTGTGGCGGGCTTGATGGATGATTGAAGGTACCTTCTCAACATAGTTCCATAGATGTCTTAGATATTTTCCGAGATTTCTGGGGCAGATCCGAAGAATAGTTCCGGAACCGAACCCGTTGATGCGGGAGCCGACCGTCCACCGATTCGGAGCAATTCGGGACCCCGAACCCGTCGATTTGTGAACAAAGGCCACGAGCGAAGAGAGCCCCGGGGGGCCAAACAGCGCTCCTAGTGATTGTTTTTACTTGCACTTCTGTCACAGAGGAAGTTTAGAAGGAGCCTCCATACTGCGTGAAGGGCAGTCTTGCGCACAGATAAGATGAACAAAGAATGAGCGCGTGCGAGAAAACATGCGTGGGCGTGTGGCGAGGGGAGTAGAAATCGCAGAAATCGCGAAAGATAGTGACCCGCGCGGTTTGGCGGTTCCGCGTCGATGCCAACCACCTTTGCTAAGCAATCGTTAGAAGCGACACGGAGCTAACCGGATTCGCGCGAGAAAGCCGGAAAGCCGAGAAAACCGGAAAACCAGAAAACCGGGAAACCCGAGAAAACCGAGCAGTCAAGAAAACTTCATTGCTGGCTCTCGTGGCTTTCGCTTTTTTCCTTGCAGCTTGCGCCTTTTCTCCGTTCTCCTTTGCTTGCGCTTCGCTGTCGTTGTTCTTTTTGCTTTTTCTTTTTTTGCGTTTTCGCGATTTTCGGGTTTTCGCAGTTTTCACAGTTTTGCGGTTTTCGCATTTTCGCGGTTTTCACGATTTTCACGGTTTGCGTGGTTTTCGCATTTTTGTGTTTTCGCGGATTTCGCGGTTTTCGCGTATTCGCGACGTTCGCAGGTGTTCGCTGCAAGTTTCCGTTGTTAGTATGCTTAATGGCCTTGTGTTTTGAGCCCCAGCGGTCATAGAAATAAGATATAGGTAGATAGATAGATACATTGTATTATGTTAGATTAGATAGATCGATACATAGATAGATAGATAGATAGATAAATCGATGGATACATAGCACGGTAAGATAGGACAACATGTGATAAGATTGGATAAGACAGAACGAGATAGGATACGACAAGCTAAGATAGAATAAGACAGGTTCAAGTAAGATAAGACAGGACAATGTGTGATAAGATTAAGATAAGGTAGGCAAGATAGATAAGGTCAGAGTGTTATGGGCCATTATTTTTGTGGTTTGCTGGCGAGAGAGACGATAGTTCCAACGAAAGCAAATCTGCAAGTTTGATTTCAGCAAAAGGGCAACCAAGGACCCACACATCTGAGTTCCCAAAATAGGGGCCCATTCAGGAACTGTCTGTGCCAGTGGGTTTCCTGAATGGGCCCCTATTTTTGGGACCGGGGTTTGGGGGCTTGGCACGAAGAGTCCCAATGGAGTTGGAACCTTTCAAGATTGCTGTCGTCAAAGATTGCTACTCCAGAGGCAGCAGTTGAGAAACGCACACATCCAGCCACCTGGTCCTTGTGCTACGTACCCAATACATAAGGGGTATATATAGTGTATGTATTTTTCAGCCATTAGCGGCCCATAACAAGGGCCCAAGTAAAAAACTTTAGAAGGTAGATGGGTTAAGATAGTGTGCGACATGAAGATAGTGAGGTTAAGGATGGATAGATAGATAGACAGATAGACAGCGACATGAAGGTAAGGCAGGATAAGATAGTGTGCGATGGGTTAAGATAGGAAAAATAGGGTACAAAAAAATAAGAAAGGTTAATACAGGATAAAATATTATAAGAAAGACAAGGTTGGTACTGTAAATAGGAAGATACGACCAAAGTGATATATAAGATAGATCAGATAGATAGAATAGAATAAGATAGATGCGATAGGTACGATGGGATAGATGGGAACGATCGGAGAGATGGGACAGATAGGATAGATAGGAATGGCAGGCAGGTGGGTAGGTGGGTAGGTTGGTAAACAGATCGAGGTAGGATAAGGTAGGAACGTATAGCAACGTACAAGCAGGTGGGGTAACATGGGATCAGATAGGATAAGAGAGGATAAGACGGCATAAGATAGGATAACATAGGATAGTAAGGCTAATACAGGATAAGATCGAATACGGTAGGATAAGGTAGGATACAACAAGAAAATGGGATTAGATGGGATAAGAGAGGATGAGGGTAGGATAAGACAGGATAAGATAGAGAGATAGGTAGAGATATAGACAAATAGATCGTTCGACACATAGGATAAGATAGGCTAAGACAGGGTAAGACACGGTAAGATAGGCCAACATGGGATAGATAGGATAAGATAGGATAATGCTGGACAAGGTAGGAGACGATAGGATAAGATTGGCGAAGATTGCATAGAGCAAGAAAAGATATGATAAGATAAGATAAGGTAGGTAAGATAGACTGGTATGAACGGTTTTCTAGATCTGCTATCTGGATAGGATAGATAGGATAGATGCGATCAATAGATAGATGGATAGACAAACTGCTAGATAGATCGACAGATAGGTAGGTAGGAAGATAGACATATAGATACATAGAGATAGAGATAGAGATAGATATAGAGAAATAGAAAGATAGGTGAATAGATAGACAGACAGATAGATCAATAAATAAAGAAGTAGATAGTTGGGTAGAGATACATAGATAGATAAATGGATAGACAGAATCAAAGGGTTATATCCCGCGAAAGTCGGCATTGAGGAAACGTGCGAAAGTTGGCATTTGCACGGTTTTCGCCGCTTTCATGCGTTTTCACATGTTCACAGTTTTCGTGTTTTTTTTGTGTTTTTTTGCCGTTTTCGCGGTTGTTGCCGTTTTCGCGGCTTTCGCGTTTTCTGCCGTTTTCGTGGTTTTTTTTTAATCTTCGGTTGCAAAATCCGCTTAGCGCACGTCACGAAAAAACTCGCGCAGCACCTTTGTCTCGACGCCTTTCTGGCCATTGCGCCAACTCGAAGGTTTCGCAAGGTTTGATTGTGTGGCGAGCGCAAGGTCAGATACTTTCGTATAGATACATATTTGGCGGAGCACTTTCGCAAGTTCGCGATGATCTAGGTGTTGTGGGCGGAGCACTGCCGCAAGGTTCTAGAAATGGGCAGACCCTCGACTGGTCAGGTGCAGATTTTGTGGCGCTTTCGCAAGGTCAGGTAGGTGTGGCGGGTGAACAGATAGGTAGATAGCTAGACAGATAGATAAAACAGGCGGGAGAGAGACAGATAGGTAGAAATCCGGAAAGTAGATAAAGAGATGGATAGACAGATGGAGAAGATAGACAACTGGATAGAGAGAGAGGGAGAGCACTACTACTCCAACAGTCCTCCTCGTCATGAAGCATTGGTCAAGATGTCGCGCGGGGCCTTCGGCAAAACAGTGTTTGGGCTGAGGGTAGGCCTCAGCAGTGGATTATGGTGGGTTGTTTCTTCGGTTGCTTTCGTGTTTCCGGTCATCACACCACGCGTTTCCGCCGGCAAACGGCTAGGCCAGCCACACCACAGTGGTAATGTTGGGGAAATGTCGCCTGATATTCCCCATTGAGCCTCCGCCCGGATGTCTAAATAGGCGAGCTCTACGAAGCCGTGGATGTGAATGTGACAATCACCACCTCGGATGGCTTGGAGCCTTTGCAGCGCCTGGTGAGGACAAACTGCTCAGTCCCCCAGCCTCGATTCTACCCCGTTATTTCTTGTTTTGATGCAAAAAGGGTGTCCCTTTCAACCACAAAGAGGTTTGCGTTGGGGGGAAAGGGGTGCGTCTAAAGCCAACAAATAGTTTTTGTTTGGGGAGTGGTTTCGCCTTTTCCACATGAAACTGCATGCTTAGGTTCCGCTTTGCCTGGGCGGCTTTGATGAGTGCATGCACGCGTCGGGAACTTCTGCAGTCACACAGGTGCACACGTGCACCCGGGACGCGCATATGCAATGCCAAAAGTTGTTGACTGCGGGGGAGAAGTTCGTGGCGATGATGGCAGAGCCCGAGACCTACAGGAAGCTGTCGAATAAGAAGCTCGCATGAGAGAATTTCAAAATGGACCCCCTTTGGGTTGGTACTTGAAGAGGTATCAAAAGAGAACCAACCGTTGTAGGGGATGTGCGTCACCGTTGACTTGATTAGTTTCGGACTTAAGAGTGGCTTACGTATGAGGTTGGTTTGAGGAGGAAACGCAAGGGAACTGTGCCTGTTTGGGGTTCCCCATTTTGTGACCCAAAGTCACTTTCGAATGGGTGGGTGAACCAAGCCTGTGGCCTTTGGTTCAGCAGCTCATGGACCTTCTTGGACTCTGTCCTCTTTCCTATTTGGCCGTGGCTTAGCATAGATGGACAGAACCTTTCATACCCAATCCCCATTTCATGTTCACAGGATCCATTTCGTCTTCCAGCACCCCCCCAAATTTTTTGGACACACTTGGAGCAGAAACTGGGGGCACTGGTTCCTTTTCCAGCACCCATACAATCCCTGCTTTTGAGACACCACCTGGCGGTTTGAGAAAAGTCGTTGCTGATGTCCAGAATAGGTTGTCCAGTTGACGAGTGAGGAGAATTGGTGCCCTGTTTTCCCCGTTGCCTGCCACCAGGCTTCTCAAGTTAACCCCCCTGGTCCAGGGAGCTATTCCTTTGTCATTCAACTGGGGGATGCGTTTGAGGTACATAGCTACGGCTTCGCACCCCACCCCTGGCATGGAGAAGTACTTCACCTGGCCGGTGATTGAAGACATCGCAGCCCACTGCGATCTGCACTCCGGGCTGCTGGCGATGGTGGCAGACCAACTTGTGGAAATGCAGGAGAGGCCACAGAAGGCTCAGGCAGGGTTAGTAGAAGATCAACAAGTTGGTACCAAGAGACTGCATCGGTTTTCCACCATGTATCAAAATAGATTCCCCTTCAAACTGAGGGGGGGGAACCATGTGTGCTTGGTATATCAGGGCTGCTGATTGCCTAAAAACTTTGCAGCCGCTTGCCACGAAATGACAAGGGCCCCAGGCGAACTGGAACTCTACACTCGCCGCACGGTCACGGTGAAATTGAGTCCGAGCGAGAAGTGTATCACACATCTCTTGTTCGAAATGAATCGACGAACCATCAAGGTAAAGCTAGGTGGTTGGTCGCCTTTTTAATAACCTGCCCAAGAGAGTGTTGATGCAACTAGCAAGCGCTTAGCAACCACTTGATTGTTTGTGTTCACTCGCTGGCTGCTCACTACCTGCTGACGGCTGCTATGGACTATTTCCCCACACGAACCCTCCAAATGGGTCGTTTGGCATATCATTCACATATCACAAAGGTAGTTCAGGGGTGAGCGTATCTGTATATATCTATATATACATGTACATATATATATATATGTATATGTACAGACCTACTTGGATCACAGTGCCCTTTTCAGCCCTTTCACCTCTCATGGCTCCCGTTGAGCGAGGCGATAGAGATCTTCAAAAAGCTAATCTTCAACCCCGACTTCAACGGGAGCAAGCCCCTGAGGCGTGGGAAACAGAGTCGCCCCTGGGTCAAAGTTCGTGAACATCTGGCGGCGCGATCCGGGGTTCCTGTGAACCAGTGTTTCGCTTACAATACATAGGTTCAGGTCAAAAACGCCCTTTAATCGGCAAGTCCATTCAACCCCCAAGGGTAGACTTTCGGTTCGGGGAATGGGTGGAGTGAATCTCAGATGTAGGTTAGGAAAGCCCGCCTCAGCCCAGCCGAGCGTGCAGCGTCTGCTGTTCCATTGGAAGCAGCAGAGCTGGCCAGCGAAGGAATCGCCGAGGCAAGGGCAGGCAATGAATAGGGTCCAGGAGCGAGTCATGGAGCCAAGAGCCAGCGGCGTGCTGGATGTCATGCGAGGAAGTCGCGCAGAAACGCTCGACAACCAAAGCAGAGCATTTTGCGGTAGGTTAGTGTCAGAGCTGCTGTGAGAGGTCAGCGTCAGCGCAGCGTCTGCGTCCACGGACCGGAGCTGTTGCGTAAGTACGGCGGGGGGCCGCGGCAGGGACCAGCTGCGGCTCCGGGGCCACGCGCCAGAGTTGTGGCAGCGTCTGCGTCCACGGACCGGAGCTGGTGCGCTGAAACGACCGCTTCCAGGCTTGCTTCAGACAGAATCCAGGCAGCTGGAACAAGGATATTGGCTGCGTTTGAGGCCCAAGGCTGGTTGAGCTGGGGAGGCCAGTCTCAGACAGGCCTGGCCTGCTTTTCTGACATGGAGCTGGACCGGACACAGCAGACACGGGTCGGGTGCGGGTGGCCAGCAGGAGGTCATGCTTTTCGGACCAAAAACTAGTTTTTAGCGTTCTGCCATTTGCGGCAAAAAGAGTGTGCTGGCAGTCCCAGACACGTCAGACTGGCCAGTAGGAGGCATTTGCGGCCACATGGAGCTGGAACCTCGAAAATTTCAAGGGTCACCGGACAGGATCTTAGGGCCAGCAGACATGGGCAGAAATCTTGGGAAGGGGAAAAGCGATTTTTTTGGGAAACAAGATCTGAGCGCCCTTGGCCCCCTTGGGGCCGATGCGAATTTGGCACAATTCCATGTTGATGTTCACGTCCTTTCAGGTCAGCTTCGAAAGGTGCAGGTTTGTTGCAATAAACCATTCGTGTGGATTTTGGGCATCTTCTGCGTTCCTTGTGCAACACCCCAAAGCTGATTTCAGGTGTCCGAAAAGGTCAGTTTGGTTGAACATAAAGGGATTCGCATCTATTGGTCCAGGGCAAGGTGTCCAACCATAGTCTCCTTGCAGGTGTTCGAAGCTGGTGCATTGAACCAAACCCACTTTGAACAAAGCTGGTTCCAGCAATGTGTTTTTGTTTTTTCTTGTGAGGTGGGAGGTGGTTGCACCTTGGCAACTATCTTCTTGCTGCATGGCTGTTGGCTCCGCACAATGCCCTAGTAGGAACTTTGGAACAGTGGGTGATCTCAAGTTGAAGTTGGAAAGGGTCAGCTGGTTCTTTCACCACTCAGTGTGTTGTACACATCTCATGGTCACCAATCTAAAGGGAACTTAGTTGTCATCTTCCTGGCGGTTTTTGATGGGTCACATCGCCAAGCCAGGGACGATTCGCTGCTCCTCTTGTTCAAAAACGACCTGCCCACGCACTACATGAGCTTGCAGGAGTGAGTTCCATCTGTTTTGCCCATGGACCCGGTGACCCGACTTGTTGAATTGGCTCAACCTTGGCGGGTTTCCTCATTTTAGTCGTGGCCCAAAAAGTTTCAAGCTTGTGTCAGTCAAATCAGCTCAGAATCTTGGCTTGCCATGGTGCCTTTGGGGTATCCTTCAGCAGTTCCGTGGTTTCCGCCATGCCGAGGGGCCACAGAAATAGGCTACATAGGAACTGGCATGAACCCCAAAGATTCAATCAAAGAGCCAAAGGTCAATTGATACGGGCCTTTGAATCCAAGTTCCCTGATTTGATCAATAGTTAAGGGAGTTGCTCTAAGACACCTTCCGGATATTCGACGGGAATTTCGACACCAATTGAATGGCCAAACATGGGAGTCCAACCAAGTTTAGGAACAACCCGCTATGGACGGTGCTGAACGCCGACTGCCCTTTAGATTATCTACGCTGGTAGGTTTTGATTGTGACTTATCTGGGCCAGTG
>CAUJNA010002189.1:0-2500 GCA_963377175.1 Effrenium voratum | reverse complement strand
AATGCTCTTTGAAATCCCTCCTTTTCCCGCTGTTAACAAAGTCAAGTCACACAAAAAGGTGACCCTTTTTCAACCAGTGTCACTTGAGGACTTCCCGGTGTGGGTTTCAAAATTCACCTTGTTGGGCCAATAGAACGTGAGCTTGCTTCAAGAGGTTATGAAGAAGGACTATTTTGGGGAAGCCCGGCGGGTTGGTGTCTGATATGTTTCCTGTCCGTTTGAGAGGTGACCTAGGTGGGAGGAACCAAGTCCGTGAGAGACCCAACAAAGGCTGTTTCAACATACAAGTGTGCCAGCCCCCCCCAAAAAAAACCGAATGCGGACTCTTGTCACATCTCGCGTCGCGACTCTAATCACGTTTCTATAGTCACGTCTCTGTTCACGTCATTTGTCACGTCTCTCGTAGCAACTCTGGCCACGTCTCTCGTCATGACTTTCGTCAAATCTTTCATCATGTGTCCCGCCGCGCCTCTCATTGCGACTCATACGTCTCTTGTCATATTTGCCGTCCCGTCTCTGGTAACCTCTCGCGTCACGATCCTCGTCACGTCTTTTGTCGCATCTCTCGTCACGTCTCTCGCACGCCTCTTGTCACATCCATCGTCACGCCCCTGGTCACGTCTCTTGTCACGTCTTTGGTCATGTTCTTTGTCACGGCTGTCGTAACCACTCTGGTCCCGTCTCTCGTCATAACTTTCATCACATCTCTCATCATGTGTCTTGACGCGCCTCACGTCACAACTCCGTCACATCTCCCGTCCTGTCTTTCGTGGTCTTTCTCATGTCTCTGGCCACGACCCTACTCGCGTTTCGTGTCACGTGTATCGTCACGACTTCGCGATCTCAAAATGTGCTCCCCACCACACGGCGAAAGCAGTTCAACCCATCCAAAGCGCGCAGAGGTGCAATCTCAAACGTGCACCGCGCCACAGCGAGATCGATTCGACCCGCCCAAAGTGCGCAAAATGCGCACCGCGCCACAGCGAGAGCGACTCGACTCGCCCAAAGCGCGCAGAGGGTTCACTTTGCAATCTCAAAATGTGAGCCGCGCCGCAGCGAGAGCGATTCGACCCGCCCAAAGCGCGCAAAGGGTTCACTTTGCGATCTCAAAATGTGCACCGCGCCACAGCGAGAGCGATTCAACCCGCCCAAAGTCCGCAGAGGGTTCACTTTGCAGTCTCCAAATGCGCACCACGCCGCGGCAAGAGCGACTCGACCCCTCAAAGTGCTGCGCCTGCCACGAAATCTGCACGCAAGCTGGAAAGTGCTGCGCCTGCCACGAAATCTGCACGAATAGCTCTAAAGTGCCGCGCCTGCCACGAAATCTGCATGAACGGCTCGAAAGTGTTGCGCCTGTCACGAGAAATGATGTTGCGCTCAAAATTCTGCGCCTGCCACGAAATCAGAATTTGACACTCTCGCATCGCACGCGGAAAACTGGCGTGGGACTGTAGCGCCAGAATGATTTCGACCCGTGAAAACGAGCCGATTGTACGACAGGGCCAACGAAAACGACATTCGAGGAAACGCTCGTGCGCGCGCATTCCAAGCAAAACACCTCAAAACAACGACCCCTGAAACGCGAATCACAATGGATTTGCAACGCCAACGTGAACCTTCACAACACCCTGCGCCTGCGCAGCAAAACAGCATCTGACATGCAAAGAGCTACGATTCCCGCACAGGGGCACAACGCTTCAAGTCATCTAAATGGCGCGTTTTTCGCTTTCCCCATTGGAACTGCGACCGCGACACTCGCGAACGCTTGGGGACGTAAATTCAACGACTGTTGGAAGAAAGTAAAAGTGGGGGGTGGATGGTTGCCTGTTGTGTTTTTTTGTGTTCATCTCAATCCTGTTCACCTTCTTCGTTTTTAATGGAGGGTTTTTGTGAGGTTATCTATCGTTTTGTGAGAGGGGGTCATTTGGGTATTTGTATTGTGTGCCCAGCATAGCAGTATGCCATGCGGTGCATTGCATAGGACGATGTGATTTTTGCAAACCCTACCTGTTTGAGTAAGGTTTTAGGATGGTCTTGGAGCATCATTCTGACATAGTATGTGGTTGGGGTCAAACCAAACGCCGCATTATGCTGTTCCTAGCATATACCGCGCTGATGCGGGTAAAAGCACTATGCCCTGCTTCCCGAGATGAAGCGATAGTTTTACCATATTATTAGATTTGAAATGATTCAACTTTGTAAACTTTACAACGGCTCACTATACTGTATTTTTGTTCAATGTAGAAAATGTCAAAACAAACGCACCACACAACACCCCAGACAGAATAACAACTTGAAGACCCACCCTTATTCAAATGAACAAAACATTAGTCCCCAGACCAACAATGAAACAGGTAACCTGTTCCATTTTTGGGCAGAGCATCAGGTGTAGGTTGCCAGACGCGTGGGAAGAGTTGCCAATGTAAGCGTTCGATGGTGTCAAAAGACTTGTTTTTGCATGGTCACCTCTCGGGTTGCGTTGCTTATTGATGCTGGATGA